>WIXG01000205.1:0-143129 GCA_009869945.1 Mesaphorura yosii
CATGCGTTTGCACAAGCATGCGAGGAGTTGAACTTGACGACAGAACTCCAGCCCGGAGAAATATTTAATGAGGTTTGACCGTACTTGGTACATAACATGCCCCTTCGTGGCCTTCCCTGTTGTATTTTAGGTTGACTTTATTTTTTCTCAACGAAAAATAAAAAATATACTCGCAATTGAGTTCGGTCACTGTTTAAATTGTGCACGCACCACTCGTGAGTCGTTAGTGAGTGCGAAGTCCAATTTCTAGTGAGTTGATTGTCCAGCTGTCAGATGAGTCGCGTTGATATTGGCGGGCGTGGCGATTGTGGAATGAAATTGGACAACTATGAAGGAATACGTCATCAAAACACTCAGGATCTGCAATATAATTTGAAATTAGGTCGGAAAACAAACGCAAACTGACCTGACTCATTTCGTTATTAGTTAAAGCATTAGTGCAAGTGCAACTAAGCAGGCAGGAAATTACCGTTCCAAAGAAATGGTAGGTTATGGTAAAGAACCCGTGTCCTCGCAAACCACACGTGTTTAGCTCATGAATTACAAGGTAGAGCGACGACTGCGGAATACTCGACGCTCGGCCTTCGTCAAGGAGCCAGTCCTTGAATTCGCCAATCTTCACAATCAAAACAAAGGCAGAGTCATGTTTCGTGACTGGACAAGGCAGCCAATTAATTCCCGGACTTACGCGTGTATTTCCATCAGCTGCAACGACCAGTGTTGTGAGAAACACCAGACAGTAGAAGGAAATGCGTAGCCTTCGAATTCCGTCCGTCGCGGCCGTGAAAATTGTCTCGAGGTTCGAGGCGTAGTACGGAAGAGCCGAAACCACCACACAAAGGACCAACGGTCCAACTGCCCGGTTCAATTGCTGGATAATCCTCTTCAGCCGCAAATACTTCCGAAGAGCCTAAAATGTAAAACTAAATTAAAAGTTGTATCCAACTGTTCTGAGTGCTTGGTTGTATTTAAATGCTTGCCATCTGCGCTGTTGTGTCCAGCCCTCTCAACGAATGAATGAAATCCAGCACGATCCGCCGGACAAAGACGCTGGAAAGTAGAACTAAGAGCTCAGAGTAGTAGGAGCCAAACCAAATGTAAAACTCGACGAAAATGAACCAGACAGTGAGTCCAAAGAGCACAGGATCTCCGTGCTCGGTGACCTGGAAAATCCCGGCTGCGTGCGTGACGTTGAGACCGGTGAAGTTGCGCGATTGGAAAAGGTACACGAAGTTCGCCCGGGCTGAGTAATCTTTCTGGACGGACAAGATGAAGTATTTGTTAACGGCCACGGAGCCAGTGATCACACTGTAAAATGCCCAGGCGAGAAACGCTGTGCACAGGACGATCGGACGAATGTATGTCTGCACAGCTTGTAGTGACTTGGAGCCGAAATTGTGGTGGTGTGTCCCGCCATGAGTATTATTCGATGTAGAGCCCAGAAAGTTGTTGGTCACCAGGTTGAAGATGTCTAGAATCTCGGCCTGCCTTCCCCACAACGTCGGGAAGAGGATGGCGTAGTACATCAGATTCCCCATCACATTTGCAATCTCGAAATAGTTGGACGGGTCCAGCCGAAGCAGCCCCACGTCAAGACCTCTACACTGGCTCAGGAACTGAAACAGGATGGATATGTGAATTATGGAGCAGATGCAGCTCTGGAATCTTGACTTGTGTATCACGTAAGATCGAGTTGAGTAACGGTATGAAATTATAAATGGCGAGAGTCCCAGGTAGTAGGCGATATTCAAGTACGTGTGAAAGTAGACGAGGGACGCAGGAATTTGGTGCTGGTGCTTCTGTGCTGCTGCTGCTGCTGCTGGCGCTGTCATTAGAAAGGACTTGACTGGAGTGACCGACAGCACTGCTGCGCCAGCAGTCGATATCGACATCGACGGAATATGTTGTCTTTCCCAAGCTGGTCGTGGATGAAACATGGTCGAGTCGGAGTCGCGCTAGGAGAAAGTCACTGGTCCGATCGCTTCAACTGTCACGGAAAGAATGAAAGCTGGTCGGAGAAAGTAGCGGCCCCGGCCAACAACAGATTTAATGTAAGGTTCGAGCAACCACCGTTTGTGGCTGGAGAAAGTAAAACCAACGGGACACGAAAGGGCAAAAGAGTCAAGAACGAGACACATATTTGATCTGTCATTTGTGGATGGCGATGGAAGACAGAAAATAGAAGTGGGTGTCTGAAATAACATGGAAATAATTATGCTAATGGAGACAATGCATTCTGTATCGCCCGCTCAAATTGACGTTTAAGGCTTGATTGTCGCATAATTTACATAGACAAGAATAATTTGCCGACCATGCCGAATTTGCATCATGCCATGCGAAGTAATTTCAACAGCTCAAAATGCTACTTGAGCTAAACGTCGGTTATAATTGCGGTTGTTTTCATAATTGAACTCGATTAAGCTATAATGAGATTTGTCGTACACTTTCCAGATAAATTCTTGGTAACACCTTTTATTTCAGTAAAATTGTACAAAATTATATTACTGTGGAACCAGTTATCTTAAAGCGTCTATGGACTGTTTATATAACTGGCCAATTTTTCTGTATTCTGAAGCTGGTAAATCCACGGCTGCTTGAATTGCTTGAGCTATTAAGAGATTTATGACCATAGATTTAGATTTAACCCAGATGAATCCATTTGCACCGATTGAAGTCTCGAACGGCACGTCCTTCACTTTTCCCAACTCGGTCAACAGATGAACAGGTTCTCCATTGTCATCCACAGCTTTTTGATTCAGCTTCTGGATCATGTAGACTGGAACTCGAAATAAGTACCCGCCCTCCAAGAGTCCAAACCCTGAAGCCTTTCCATTAATGACGCATGTAATTTCAAAAGGATAGTCAGGTGGTAAGTCAAGAATTCGACCAAAGATAACGTCGCCAATCTACAAAAAGAAAATGTAATTTTGAGATTCTCCGAGCCATGAAAGCGTCGATGTCACTGTTGTACCTTTAAATCTGGACGGTTCTTCTTCGTTGCTCCTTCGAAAGCGAATTTTGACAGCCCCACCCTGTCCCTAGTTCCAATATCAATGGTGTACTGGTCACCGGCCTTCTTTGTAACGACTCCAACGACATCCTCCTTTGGCGCTGGTGTGTACTAGAAAATGCCCAACCCAACCGCATCAGTTAGTTCGTTTCACAAGATGTGGGAAAATTTGGAACATGTTACTTACGTTGTTTAATAAAACATCGACGTAGAACGTGTTTGGCTTCTTCCGCGTGAGGATACCCGCCTTGCTGACAACCGCTATCGTTTCAGCAGCTTCCGCCTCATATGACTGCGGCTTGACTTTCAGTCCCGGTCCAAGAACGCAGATCGGTTGGTCTGGATCGGAGATTGTAACCAAGAACTCCTCACTTGGCATCACAAATGTTCCAACGCCTTCGTCGATTGGTGGTTTGGGAGTTTCAGGTCGCGTGCTACCCGGTTCAATTCTAAAGACGCCGCTGGACGGAGTCACCCTTTCACCTGCTCTCACTTCGGACGTATTCATCGTGATTGAGGTTCCTCTTCAGAAATGATCCCGCGTTGAGGCGACCATCCACGAAAACACGAGCACAGTGTCAAATAATTAATTACGAAATCGTAGTGTATACGTATCAACTACTGATTAAGCTCTTTATGTGCAGAATTTAACCTATCGCCGTTTTACCAACTTATTTCATGCAAAACGAAAGATTCAAGCGACTGCAAGTCAAGCATGTGTTTGTGGTTCCCGCAGTTCAAATCCAATAAAAAATCGCGAAATACTTCACGCAATGATGCAGCTGAAGTGGAGTTCTACGTCCTCTGCTGTCCTAGCCAGATGTGAAATGTCATTGATACAGAGATTTGACTCTGTCAATTGGCATTCTTTATTGTTCGACAACACGCAACAGCTTTACTGATTCGAGCTAATTACAAACCCTACCTGGATTTCGTAAAGCAGAACCTGTGTCGTCATATCTGTAATTTCATGAAAAGGCCCGAACTGGTGGAAGGTGTGCTCAGTTCTAAAGCAATTTCATTTCATAATTTTAGTGACTGTTTTCGTCTTGTGTGATTTGCCAGCATACACTTCGATAGACCACCTCAATTTGTAGGCACTCGGAGTTTCGGCGGCAGTTTGCTCCCAGGAAAAGGAATGAGAACCCTTCGATGTAGAATTTGTTAGTAGGTAAGTTATCGTAAGCTGATATGCGTACAGTGAACTATGGAGTGAATGCGAACTTAACAGAAATTATTTTTAGGATGCAAGTCTGGTTGGTCTCCACAAGACAGAGGTCTCGATCTCCAGGTAGCGGCTCGACAATATCCTACGGCTACCGCGGCCAATTAAGCTCATTGGTGAACACATTGCGGTAGTACCTAGCTGCTCAGTGAATTAGTCATGGCTCTAATGGTGCTTCAGTACGTGAGTCTGGTAACGCTGACAGTGCAAAATGCATTATTGGCACTGTCCATGCGGTACGCACGGACCCGACCCGGAGAAATGTTCCAATCCTCCACCGCAGTACTTAATTCCGAAATTCTGAAGCTGATCACTTGCTTGGTAGTTGTATTTTATGAAAACGAAGGACTCGAGCACTTTGTCCAAAGTCTGAAGACAACAATTGTCGACCAACCGATCGACACTCTCAAAGTTTGCATACCATCGTTGGTGTACGTCGTGCAAAACAATCTTCTGTACGTTGCAGCCTCTCATCTGGATGCAGCCACTTACCAAGTGACCTACCAGCTGAAAATCCTAACTACAGCCATATTCAGTGTGATAATTCTTCGTCGGAAGTTATTGCCAACTCAATGGGTGGCACTGTTCGTGCTATTACTTGGAGTTATTTTAGTGCAACTGGCTGATGAAGACGACGGAAAGCATTCTTCGACCTCGACGAAATCAAGTCAGGATATGCAAGAACAAAATCATTTCTTGGGGATGGCTGCAGCAATTGGGGCGTGTTGCTTATCTGGATTTGCTGGAGTGTACTTTGAAAAGATTCTCAAGGGATCCACGGCAGTGTCTTTGTGGATGAGAAATGTCCAGTTATCACTTTGCTCGATTCCTTTCGCATTTCTGACCTACATCGCTAATCAAAGCAGGAGCTCCGAGAATGTTAGCTACTTCTTTGGGTAAGTTTCCTCATTTTTCATAATGATAAATTAGAACTTCTCAGTTTTGACGTTCTAATTGATTTAATATTTCAGGTATGACGCGTTCGTGGTTTATCTCGTAATTCTGCAAGCATGCGGTGGTCTCCTGGTGGCCGTCGTCGTTAAATACGCAGACAATTTGTTGAAAGGATTTGCTACGTCAATCGCAATCATTTTGTCGTGCATCGTGTCCATCATTTTATTCGATTTTCATTTGACTTTACAATTTTCATTTGGTACCTTGTTAGTTTTAGGCTCCATATTCTTGTACAGTTATCAGCCGGTTAAGCCTGTGAAATCCACGCTGATTGCCAAAGTTTAGTATAATCAAGGATTAAGCATTTTAGCCTTTAGCCTGGGTGAAGTAAGAGAGTGTGACTTGTAACTTATTGTTTTAAATTTAGTTGTGGTATTTACATGAGAAATGACTGACGTAAACGCTCGTGCTGTGCAATTCATTTTAATTTAATAATAAATGTTTTTACTGTTGACACTTTTCTGTGTATTCCTTTATAAAACTTATTCATACGGCTAAGAACTGTCAGCAATCATGAAAAAAGTCAGAATCATGCTCGTTGCATATAACGATTTGGTTCACTTGCTGGAGCAGTTGGGCGATTGACGAACACGCCAATAATTTGGAGGAGGTACATAAAGATCAGGACCAGATCGTAAAATATTGCTATTGCGATGAACAGCCATTCTTCCGAGTGAAGTTCACGAGAGCGAATGCCTTAGTCTTTACGCTGAACAAGAACAGCAACGGTGCATTTGTCTTGGGGTCACACTCGCCCGCCATACTAAGCAAAGCACCAGGTACCGAGTCGAAGAAAACCCGTTTTTGAAGCCCAAGACAAAATTCCAAACCCAAACGCAAAATTCGCGAGAACTCTCACGCACACGTCACGTCAGGCAATTGCATTCGCAAATGCGAATACCAACTGCAATTGGCAAATACGATTTTGAATCGTCTTTTCCTGTACACTCGCCTGCTTTTCGTTCTGTCACACAAAATCACTTGTTCAATGTGCAATTGAATTTATTCAATGAACAGTTGATTTTATCGTCAGTACTGTCGGTAGGCCTTAAAATTTTCAGTTCAAGCTCAGAATGTTCAGTTTCAAGTTAATGTGGTTCATTTAACGGGCTTTCTCCGATTAAAGTTCATTCTGGCTTAAATGTACGGTTAGTCTCGGAGTGAGACAGAAGTGTCTTGGAGTAGGCACGGGTTACTTTCACGGTGTAAAGGAAGGGTTAACTGTCTCAGTGTGAGACAGGTCGTTGAGGAAAGTGGGTGGTTGGGAGGTTGAGTGTTCCGTGAAGGGACATTCAAGCTTTCCTTTTAAAGTAATTTAATTGGTAGTCACCTAAACCAGGCTCACGCAAAGTTAGGCATCAAATCTTCGTTGCGAGACAGGGGAGCTCAATAGTGACGTCCTTTCGCCGGTTAAGTAAACACGAGCATCCCCAACAGTTTTTTAATACGTCACAAGGGTGACATGTGAAAGGCAAAGCATCACACTTCAACCAGCTACGCTTGTCACATTGCCAGCGCTTGCAATTGTAGAGGATTGACGGCACCCACCGGGCCCTGCCTTAAACTGAAGAATGATTATGGAGAAGGTAAGAAGGAGGCCAAGATACTACAAATAGGCAGGAGGGCAAGTAATTACAGTATGAAGATTACGCATGTACCGTCACAATTGTATTTAATTCACTTACCGACCCAAGAAACCCACTCGTGACGGTGAAGAGCCCGGCACCTGAAATCCCCACGCCTCCTCCTCCCGGGCTCGCCAGCGTATGCAAAATTAGACTCAGGCGCTGAGGTGAAATTCTTTTATGCATCACGTCCTGTTGCTGAACCAGCCACTCCACGAAGGCTTCTCCATTCATATGTATGTGCACGCCGAGGATGAGGAACGAGAACGTATGGTGCAGGAAGAAGATGTAGCGGGTGAAGGAGGAAAAGTCACGCGCCTTAAAAATGTCCAGGAACACGAAAAGTGTGTCTGGGAGCTCTACAAGTGTGTAGGCCACGACGAGGAATCCGATGGAGCTTCGAATATCCTGACAGAGCCCACGCAGGGCATTGTAGTCATCCAACACATCTCTGAAGCTCTTCTGCCAGTGTCGCAAGCCTGCATTGAATTCACTTACCACCTGAGACAGGACGTACGTGAAGAGGAGCGGGAGGAGGTCCACAAAATGGAAGAAGATCAGGCGCAAGAACACGGTAACGGCGCCAAGCACCCCTGCAGCGTAGAACAGGAATGGAGCCGTATGTTCAGGGCGTCCTCTATCTTCTGCAGAAAGAAGCAGATCAAAGCAGAACTGTTGGTAGTAATTACGACACCAATTGGCGACCGTCCGCTCCCTGTCCCAACCGTTCCTCGAAAACTCATTGACGGAGAATGTCACAAAGTTTAGCAATGCGAGGAGGACGTTCCCTACCACGACCGCCCAGCTCGTTCTCCGTGTCGAAGAGAAGTGTCTGCCCAACCCGGGTGAGTGGATCCCCTGCAAACGCTTCAATAGGCGAGCAGTGCCTGACTGGAGGCTAACCAAAACGGTGAATATTGAAATCAAAGTCAGGAGCAAGGCTGTGCCTCGCTGAACAAACTCAAAGTAGGATATAGGATTGCTCTCCTGCACTTTTTTACTTATAAGAACACGGCCAAACCGAGTGGCGGACGCAAACAGTGCAGCGAAGGATACGACCACGCAAAGAATCTTGGCCTGCCAGTTTCGACCCTGCACGACGAGGCGACCCTCTCCTCCGTCATACGAAACGTAGAAGGGAAATACATAGAATGGCTGAACGAGTCTGAAGAATGTGTGAATGGCGTGGATGGGATTTGGCCTTAGTCTTGATGTCTGTAGCGTGTAATCTGGAAAGATTTGATGAGACCTTCTCACTTCACCGTGTGGGTGCTTGCACAAGTTCAGAATCGAAGGTCTCTTTCTGATACTCCTCTCCAGATTCCGGATCTGGTCTTCGTCCTTGTCGCCCTTCCGCTCCATCGTACAGGTATGAACCAAACGAGAGCAAATCTCTCACTAAAGCTGAAGTTCATGGCCAAACGTTCGAGAAAAGTACTCAGAGTCAGTCGACTTGGATCCGGACGAAGTGTCTGTCAAGCCAAGTCGAGTGTTAGCACTTCACATAAGGAGACTCGTACTTAATGGCAACAAAATAGACACTCATGTAAAATATTAACGCACATTTGATGGATGTCACGGTCACGCCTCACCCTGACACAATTCCTGTTGCACTGCCCGTCAGGTTCGTAGTTGAGTGTTGTAATAAACCACCCCTCCCTGCCTTGAACTGAAGTATGATGATGGAGAAGGTGAGGAGGAGAGACACGAGCTAAATACACAAACACAACGAATGAAGTGGATGGAATATTCGACAAGTAGCCACGAAAGGCTCTAACTCACCGAACCAAGAAACCCACTTGTGATTGTGAAGAGCCCAGCCCCTGAAATCCCAACGCCTCCACCATCAGTGCCCAGCTTGTGCAGGATCAGGCTCAGTCTTTGAGGCGAGATTCGAGTGTAGTGCGTGTGCTGCTGCTGTTCGTGCAGCCACTCAACGAAAATTTCTGATTTCATATGAACGCGAACAGCAAGAATGAGGAATGCCCACAAGATGATAAGGGAGAGGATGTAACGAACGAAGGAAAAAAAGTCACGTGGGATAAAGACGTCCAGGAAGATGAAGAGGGTGTCTGGAAGCTTGACAAATGTCACGGCCACGACGAGGAGTCCGACGGAGCTCCGAATGTCCGAACCCAATCCACGTAGTACATTGTAATCATCCAGTACTTGAGTAAGCGCCCTCTGCCTGAACAGGCTTGCATTGAACCCATTTACAACGTCATTCAGGACGTACGCGAAGAGGAGCGGGATTACCTCCACAAAATGGCAGAAGACGAGGCGGAGGCACATGGCGACGGCGCCAAGGACCCCTGCACCATAGAATAAGAATGGCGCCGTGTGTTCAGGTTGCCCTCTATTATGTGCAGGCAGCAACAAGTCAAAGCAGAACTGCTGAAAGTAATTACGACACCAGACGGCGACTGTACGCTCCGTGTCCCAGTCGTTTCTCGAAAATTCACTTACGGCGAAGGTTACAGTGTTGGACAAGGCGAGGAGGACGTTCCCCACCATGAGGATCAAGACGCTCCGCGGAGCTGAGCTGCATACCCTGGTTAACACTGGCGAGTGTTTTTCTTGCACACGCTTCAGGAGGTGACCGACGCCTGGTCCGAGATGAGCCCAAAAGGTTACGATTGAAAGGAGAATCTGGAGGCAGGCAGTGCCTCGCTGTACAACCTCAAAGTATGAGACTGGATTACTCTCCTGCACTTTTTTCGTCGCCAGTAAGCGACCGAACCGTGTAGCATACGTGAAGAGTACTGTAAATGATACGGCCGCACAAAGGGTCTTCCCCTGCCAACTCCGGCCCTTCACGACGACGAGTCGATGGTCTCCTCCCTGTCCCTCACGTACAAGTTTGAACGGAAAGACGTGGAATGGGTGTGCGATTTCGAAGAATGTGTGAATAGCGTGAACGAGATTGGATTTAGAAGATCCAAGTCTGCTGTGTGTGTGTCCATTCAGGTTTAGGAAAGGAACTTTCTTGCAAATGGTCTCTAGCGTTTGGATCCTGTCCTTGTTTGATTTCATCTTCATCGTGCACTTCTTACCCAAATGAGAGTTAATGCCAAAGCGCAACGCAAGGAAGCTGCAGTTCATGGCCAAACCCTCGTGAAGAGTGCTTGTACTCGTCTTTAGTCACTGGACTTGGATCTCGGCCAAGTGGCCTCTGCATGCCTGCCTGTCAATTAGTCACACTGAGCCCGGTTTGTCAAGCCTCAATTGTCATCACTGTAAAATGCAGACATTGAGAGTGCAAGAGCCATTCAATCAGCGTAGTTCTACGAATAAATGAATGGTAATTCGGTGAATTCGGTTCCAATGTCAAACCAACACCGCAGACTGGACTGGCAATCCTGGCAATGCAAAGTAAGGCACAGAAGAAGAATGCAATTAATATTAATGAGCCGCCTTGGGCATGTGCCAAGGACAAGAAATTTAGACTTTCAGTCAGCCCTTCCCTCAGTCATACAACACACGACGTTATGGCTGAAAGCTGTGTACAATGGTGTTAAGTTAGGTTATGTTAACCTAACCTAACCTAAAAACTATTTCACTAAACGTTTAAACATTACGCGGCGCAGTTGTACATGGCGCGGATTTTCCTTCGATCCATGTCTGTCACAACACCACGACATCCAACCACCATGTTTGGGTTCTAAAATAAAATAACGTACATTAGCTAGGGCTTACAGTGTGGAATTATTAAGCTTGCCTTAGTCTGAATGGTTTTGCCACCATTTTTGGAAAATGCCCCTACGCCATAGTGCATGATACTGTAGTAATCATACGGAAGACCGTAATCCAATGAATACAGCGGGTTTTTCTGGAAGTTGTGTTCGGTTCCCGTTCGCACATTTTCCCAATTGACATTCACGAACGCTTCACGGTCAGCTCGAATGTGTTCGTGATGGAATCCAACCGAGTGGATCATTTCATGGATAATCGTGTGATATACACAACCCGAACCAAGATTTAGCGTTTGCTTTCCTCCTCTGCGGCCAACCGTTGCAAAGCAACCTGCCCGATCTTTTATAATGTACACGTAGTCGCCAGTTGGGTTCGCCGTTTGTGGCCACAGACGATCTCCACGATAATTGGCGAGTACGCCGGCGAGTGTTCCCAATGCTGACTGAATTGTGGCTTGCTCGAACGGCGCTACATAAAAAACAAGCAGTGCGGCTGCCGATTCCAATAAACTGCCCAAATGGGTAACAAGCTTACAGAATCTTGGGCTGATTTGGAAGCTGATCTCCCCCGGCCATCTGTATCTGTCTCCAACTATTCCCGAACTAATGCCAGCACCATTTAGCTCTCCTTCGAGCGATTGATCAATGTTTCTTTCCAAGGCTGAAATGTCCAACGGGGACCCTGCAGAGGTCGCTACCAGCATCGCATTTTCGAACTCGATATTTGTTCTGATTAATAAATTAAATGGCATGCATTTAAACATTAGTCTACATATTTATTCAGCCACAATTCACAAATTAACATGTAAGAATACACGATTAATCAATTGATCAAATATAGCCAGTTGGCACAATGCTGGATACAAGCGGTCACATTGATCGCAAACTAGCTAGCGAGGCGCGGGTGGCTTAGCACCCATTGCAATACACAATCCGAAGCCGTAATTATACTGGTAATAGTGTGCAGCATCGAAAAGGAAAGTGTTCCTGCCAACTGATCCAATCCAGGTATTTTCGAGGTATTGGAGAAAAGGACGAAGAATGGCTTCGCTGATGCAGTATTACGATCTATCCTATGAAAGCGACAACGCGTGCCTTCGCGTTATCCTGACTCTGCTTTTTGTCATCACAGTCTTCTACTCGCTCTACAAATACAACCAATTCTACTCGGGATACGCTGCCATACTGCTGACTCACTTGGTAAGTAATTATTATAACTTTTCTGCAATTCTTGGCTCTAATTTCGATCATTTCTTTTTCGCTGGTAGGTTCTCCTTTCTGCTACGCCCTCGCGTCCACTCCGGTCCTACTCATGTGCCAAATCAACCCATACGACGATAAATACGGAGGATCTGTTCGAGCGTCCTTCGACAACTGCTTTTCAAGACTTGTTGGATTTGCCCTCGTCGTCGCCTTCAAGTTGTCGACCATCATCACGGCCGCGTCGCTTCGGATTTGGATGTCTGGCATCACTTTTTTCTACCTGAATCTCTTCATCCTGTTCGAACGAAAGTTTCGAATGTGAACCTTTCATTGTTTGGTTCGGATCATTCGGAATAACAAACCAAATTAACCCATGAGAATTTCATCTCGTCAAAATTAAATTCAACAGCTATTAAAATTGTACAAATCGTGCATTTGGTGCGTTTAGTACATTTATTGACTTTCAATTAAGGAGAATTAGTCGCATTAGTAGAATAATTTGTGCTGGCACAAAACCCTGACGAATTGCCACGATTGTAGATGCTCGCTTCTAGCCGGGCAACAATCCGATTGTAGAAGAGACACAGCAGCTCGGCGGCGCTGTCAATGTTTCCCGTCAACGTTGAGTATACGGACAGTGACAGCCAGACGAAACCATCGACGTATTTGCCGTTAGCTTCAAAGGTGGGAAAGAGATCATGCAGGCGCAGGTCAGGGTGGACGAGGCGCACGTAGGGAAATGCGAGTCCAAACGCCAGAATCATGACGTACAGCTCGAGGAGCGAGTGACCAACTGCACTGAGCGGAATTTCCTTCTTGTTTCGCATTCGCTTGAGAAGTCGTTGGGCAATGCTGAGAACAGTCTACAATGCAAGTAAATAAAAGAAGCATAGAAACTTTAAAATTAAACAATTTCTTCTTCTCTTCCGATTAACATTTTGTTACGGCTGCTGCAAAAGCTCTTGACAGACATAATCTACAGGCAAAGAAAAGCCTGAGTGACCTTGAATCTTGGCTATCTTGGCCACGCACGCTTGGCAGCTGTGCTAATTAAATCTCACTCGTTTTTTGTTTCAAAGGCAGTCATTCATTCGCCGTACGTATGAATTGAATGACTCGCACATTCTTAGAATTTGCTCGGAGCAGTGGACGACTTACCACAAAGGTCATGACGAATGTGACAAGAATCCAAAGCAGACAGAGACGGAAGTGGAAGCTGTGAGTTGAATCATTTCCAGGTGTGGAATTGGAGCCCGTAGTCTCATTCTTATTCTTGGCGGTGGCGGTGGCCTGCACTACCGTCGATGTGAAGAGCACGAGCATGGCCAGGGCGCTAGAGACGGTCGTCCCGATCAAGCAGAGAACGCGGTGGTCTCCGACGTAAATCTGCGAAGGAGGAAAGGCGTGTTTTACACTTTATTTTGGTCGCCTTGTGCCAAGTCATTAATCTCTCTAATTCACGACCACGACCAGCTCCGAGCGCTGCGGGAATGAACGCATTAATTTAAATTAAGCGAAATATTTCCACATTTCTGACAAATGAAATCACGAGTTTCAGAAGCGAAATGCATTCCTCTGCTGAGTTCAGCCGCTGCTACTGCCTTGGATGACATTGACCGTAATTATGAAACGTATTAAGTGCAAAGGACAGCGAAGGAAACTGAAACTGAAACTTGGCTTGGCATAAACCTTAACAAATCCTGACTCGAAATTAAGATGCAGGACACGAGCGAGAGCGCATTTTTGTGGCGCTGCGCGGCAACCTTTAACAATAAAAATGTGGATGAGATAAAAATATTTTATTGTCTTTGACCTCATTTCTTATATAATCGCGAGTTTGCGAGCAAAAATGGGTTTCAAGATTATAATTACGAATTTCACAAGCTGGATGAGAATTTTTCTCGTCTGCCGTCCTTTGACAAAGCCTGCCCGACTGCGACAGGCCGAACAGCGCTTTAAGAATTCTCCCAGAATACGAATAGCGAATGCCCAGTCGCATTAAAATGAAAAATGATTCTCTATCTGCTCATGCACGGCAAACAAAAGTCTGGCAAAAAATCCAAATATTATAAAAGTAAGAGTGTAACAACAATGCGTGCAATGCAGCAGCGGAGAGATGATTGCCTGGCGCGATAACTGGGTCAAAGGATGCTCAATTCAAAGAAACGACCAAGAATAATACTGCGCTTAATTGCAGCTTCAGCTTTGATAAATGATATCAGAGCACATTCGTGCGTGCAAGGCTGATACTTTGCTGATGGTGGCATGCGCAAATTAAGCCGTCAACGTAATCTAGTAATCTTGGTAATGATAATGAACGATTACTGCAATCTGTGGCATAATTTGACGCAAAAATTATGCATTTTGATCTTTTGACAATCTGTCATAAAAATACGATCAATGCCATGTACCTACCATGCAATTATGTAATCAGCAACAAAGAACCGTGTAGACGAATTACTCGGTCCGTAATTTACTGCCCACAACAATGCAGATAAAATTGCTGCTTGGGCTATCACAATACAAGCATAGGCATAAAGATCAATATCAAGAAAGTGCGCAAGCGCGCATGCACGCAGCACGCTGAAGAGTTTAGCATTGACATTTTGATCCCTCAAACTTCAGCATCATGTAATGAGACATAATGAGGGTATGATTATGATTACTATTACTGTCGGTGTACGATCTGATGGGTCACATTAACCTTAATTTGTGTCCGCCTGATAACAGACACCGACACGCTAACGCTCATTATTTGGGTAAATACCATAGCAAAGGTAAACAAACCGTAAGCAATAATTAAAATCGACGAGTAAAATGCGCGTTGAGTTTGTACGCCTTGGCGAGCACGAACACAAACTCTCGAGTCTTTTGCTTACACGCTTATGACGATGGGTTTATCGACATTAAATTCATTATCGAATTTCACACGATGATGACCGCTCGTAAGCTGAACTAATCAACGACTCACAAAGCAATGCAAGAATGAAAACTTACGTTTGTAAGTGGCACGATTGCTGGAATGACGACGAAGAAGATGACCGTCAATGCAAGCACGTCGGCTGCGACCGACGGCGAGGGCGATGATGGCGCCGAGCCCGAGCCCAGTTCGGGGAAGAATGAGGCCAGTGTCAGCCTGTGCGTGGTGTCGAAGAAGAGAAAACATCGCTGCGAAATCCAGAAAAAATTCTTCATAATGAATGTGTATGCTTTTAGTACTCGAATGTGAATTTGTCTGAAACTTACAATCAGCACAAGCGACAAGTAATTGATCGGAAGCAATTCACCCTGTCCCAGGCATCGCTTACAGAAATACCAGTGCACGAACTCAAATCTGAAATTGAGCCATGCATGCTCTTGAAACAACGAAATTCAGACGTACATGAATTTAAAGTTCGAGCGCGACTAACGCGAAATACGCCAACGTGAATCTCAACGACTTGTGTTCAATTGCGTCACGCATTGCTGGTCTAAAAATTCAAAGTTGATTGATTGAATTGCACATCAAATTCGTGAAGGAAGGGTATTGAAACCCTTAGCGTACGCGTACATTGAAATCATGTAAAGAATGGCCAGAGCTCCAAAAATGACGTGGCTTTTGCGGAGGAACCTTGATAACGCCGCCTCGGAGATTCTTGCAGATGCTTTGTGAGAGTTCTTGATGCTCTTCAGCTTGGATACGACGCGGTCGCCAAATGGGCCCATTTTTAGCATTTTGTGTCGTCCACTTATTGTCTCCAAACAGAGAAACAAAACTGGAAAGGACAGATTTGGTATCTTGCTGAATCTCGCAAATCAACAACGGCGCGGCGTGGCGCGTCGTCGTAAGAGAAGTTATTCACGATCAAGTTCAATAAATTCTTGCATTTGCAGTTTTTGCGATTTCAATTGCTTAATTCGGCACAGCGGTGGTGAACGTTAAGACAACGGGAGAACAGCGCGAATCTTGCGTAATGACATTCAAAATTGGTAATTTGCATGAGACAAGACAAACGACGGCCAGAAAAGAGCGTCGGCAGCGGAGTGTCGTGCTGCTGCCCCAATTTGAATTCATTAATCCAAAACTAAAGCTTTGAACTTAATGACCGCATCATTTATTAACGCTTTTTGTATCTTGCATCTTGTATCTTGCATTATTCGTGGGTCAAGTTTCTGGTGCAGCGTGTAAATTAATCACACGCTTTGAGACTCGCTGTATGTGGCTGTTGCTCTTGCGTCACAACAGCCAAGCCAGCATCTCTTTTAATTACTATATGCACGTTGTCGTCTTGATCATGATGCCATTTACTAGCTCGATCACGATGCCACTGTTAATTACACTCGACAATAAAAACGGAATCAATTCAACGGCCGTCTGCACTGTTAATAAAAATTGGCAAATTAAATTCGCGCCAGCGACGAAGCTTTTAAGCATTTAAACTTTTATTCGCCATTGTCCAAGTAATTACGGCACACAAAAGCAGAGAAGAAATCAAGTCCACACATGAATTTAATGTAAATGCCCTGAGAATGGCCGGTCAGCAGCAGTTTGAAAAAATTACGCAACAGCATAATTTTGATATTGTAAAACCTCAAGCCTCAAATGTGCGTTTCAATGGCTGCTGCTGTCTGTCAGGTGCAGTCGTCAATTTGGACGTCCATTTGAGACCATGCTCGAGTAAATTAACAACTGTAAACAAGCGATGCGAGTCAGCAATCAAAATAAATCAATGGCGATGCTTTTGCAAAGTATTGCATTGCGTTAACACGAAAATTGCCTAAATTGCCTTATTAGGCTTTCTGTTTCGAAGCCGTGACCAACAAAGGGGCTGAGACCCATTATTGGCAGGCAGTAATTGATATCAGGACACTGACCGGTGCAAGTCGCGCGTCGCACGTTCGCCCTGCCTCGGACAAAAGCTTGCTGGCTGCAAAACGCCAAGCCAAGCCAAGTAAATTGAATCATTATCTTGTATGATGTAATCATCACCTCAAGTTTAAGCCCCGTTTTTGAAACAGTGTGGAATAATTGGGTTAATGATCCTGGTACGACAGTAACCAGTCGATAAATACGTTTTCTAGACTACAATCAGTCAATTCGTTCGTGCGTGCATTGACCGGCGAGCAAATTGCTGATCTTTGCAGGCTACTTTCAGGAGGTATGGATTCGTGATCAGCCAGAATCAATTTTCGACTCAAGTCTTACGTAATTGTGACATGTGACACGGAAATGTTCGTGTCGATTCAAATTGCCTGCAAGCGCAAAATAAACCTAGTATTGAGATTCGATTTCAGGCCGTGATTCATATTTTATAAACGGCGTTTGTCTGTAGAGGAAGGTCATTTCCCAATTTAATGTGACGCATTACGTCTGTGCTGTGACACGATCTGACAATTTGTGATCTCGTAATTGTGGTACAAATTGTCAACGTGACCTTAGATCGAACTTCCTGCTGCATTAGGTGCGTGGAAGTAATTGCTATAAGACAATGCAGGAGGCGACGCAATTGAGACGTCCCACTGTTTCAGTCTCAACTAAACTGGCGTCTCACAACAAAGCAACAATGAGAGCAAATAAAACGTCGTGTCTTTCCTTAACTTTTGAATGCAAGCAAAAATATTCCACAACCCACAGTGCTATAATAAAAAAAATTGTGATCTTCGACACACATCGGCAGTAATGCATAATAATGCGTAGAATTATGTAAACTACAAAAATTCAGTCCGCGTTCACGCATGAAACACGCGCAAAACACAAGAAGACAAACCAAAATAAATTCAAGTTGAATGCGTTTTTTTATGCAAAGGACGCACTTGCCTGTTGATCATCGCGTTCGTGGAATCCTCACTCTCGATTTCATCCCAAATTGTAACTTGATAATGGCAACTCTGCTCCGCTCGGCCTACATTACGAATTATGATTGCCATCGCTGAACAAATTTCTTTCGCAAAACATTGAAGATCACGACTTTTGCTGCTTGCTTGCTGTGTTGCGGTTTTATTTCTTTCGTAATTCGAATGCGTCCGCAGACTTGCGTTTGCCTTTGCGTTTAGATTTTGTTTGTATACAAAAATGTAGTGCAGGTGTGATCGTACGTCTTTAAATGTAGTGTTAAGACACATGTTACGAAAGCCATAATTCTTTATTGCAATTTAACGTTTCTGAAATTCACTGCCGAACTTCGTGTCTCGTGCATTTTCGCGTTCTTTTCTTACTCTTTTATCCTGAACTCCTGAGGAATGGTGTTAATTAGGGACAGGCACTCATTGTTCCTGTCCCAGTCGACGTGACTCATGAATAAGCCAATAAATTAGCCAAATTAAGAGCATTGTTGCTCAAAAATCGAATTGCGGTGAATGTCGATAAGTTCAAAATGCGAGATTGAAGTTGCCGAGCTTCTGATTTTATGAGGAATTGCATAATAGCGTGTTAACTCCTCTTAATGCATTTCAAACTGTTCCTTAATTTAATTTAATTTACGACAGGCGTGAACAGGGGCACACACGTCGAGTCGAGCCTCGTAATGTGCGACTTCCCTTGAATTCATCTCAGTACAGACCGCAAGAAATTTCAATTTCTGTGAATGAAAAAGGTAATTTTCCTGAGTAATGAATCATGTTCTGAGACCACACAAACTTCATAACACCAACATTCAAGCAAAATCCAAAGTGACAAGCATTGTGCGCTTGCATTCAGACTGACAGGCTAATGTAGCCAGTGTTCCATATATTAATGGTTTATTCACATAATAATGTCAAATATTATGTGGCGAGAATTAAGAAGCCTATTTATTCAAGAAATTTGGCACGAACATGTGAGAACTGACATGATTCCCAGATTGTCCTTGCAATTAGCGATTAGCGTCTGCACCAGCTTAATGCAATCAATGATACAGGCAGTCAAAAGCGCAAAACAGGATGGTCATGACCCAAAGAATTTGCGAATTAACCCGAGTTTAGCATTTCATTGTTTGCCTGCTCGATCCAAATTCAATTCGGTACCTAATTAGAACCTTCTTTAAAACTAAATTGGAATTACGGTTGCAAGATAATATAATACCTGAAGATAATTGAAAATCTTCGGCCGAGCTGCAAACGACCCCGAATTTCAATTAACTTTTCCTCCAATGCAGTTTTTCCTCGTCCCAATTTCGTTCCCGATGAGTTATGCAATTACGAACCATGGTGAGATTTTGCAAATTGCCTATAAATGAAATCCGTTCGTCCATGCACAGAAAGAAAAATGGAAAAGGGTCGATTCTGACATGAAAATTGGCTCAGATGGATATCTTATTAATTCCGGAGGTCGCCGTTTTATTGCTGACCTTTGCTTTGTGAATTGTGAGTGTTGATTGTTCTCGTTCCGCTTCTGCTAATAAGAACACGGCTAACAATAATTACGCACGAATAATAATGAAGCTGCTGTTGCTGTACGATCATAAAAATAAAACATGCAATTTTTCACTGTGTGTAGCATGCATTTAATTAGTCAGTGCATTTACAGCCGGCTGCGACTACGACTACGACTCCTTCGTACTACTGCTGCCTGCTGAATGTGACCGACCAACTGCGTACTGAACGGCTGAATGTGCGTACTGAGCGCAGGGCATTTGGCGAGCCATGCCACAGCCACAGAAAGGCATGTCAGGCTAATAAAAGCTGTCTTCGTTTGATTATGCGAAATGAGAATTGTAAAAGTGATAGTGCAAATTATCAAGCCCTGTACAGCAAAGCTATGTGCTTCCCAGAAACAATTCAGGCGACTACATCAGTCACCTTAACTCCTGAAAATCGTCTTGCCTCTATTCTCAGCCAATTTTATTCCACAAAAATTAGCCTACGTCCACGGCGTGCTATTGCTCTCGGCCAATTCTCCGTACTCCACATATAAAAGGGCACTGCCACGCCAATTTTCAGTCAGTTGTCAGCCCTTTTCTTTGTGCTCGCATCAAATCTGAGGAAACGCTCAATTTCAAGACTTTATTCGTGTGCCCAGCAGTGCCAGCAGAGACTCTCAGCATGAAGGCCATTCTCGCCGTTTTGACGACGCTTCTGGCGGTCGCTTCCGCAGGAATTCACCACGGGTACGGACACCACGGGCACGCGTACGCCCACGTCGCTCATGTGCCAGTCGCGCCAGTGGTCCACGTGGCAAAGGTAAGGCCCTCCTACCAAATTCTTAACTGACAGACAGAGATTTTGCCATCCTGGAGTTCTGGTCAACTTTTTATTCAGGTTCCGATCGCCACTTCGTACCAGCACGAGCACCGAACCTACCACCACGTCGTTCCGGTGGTGAAAGCCGTTCCGGTCGTGCAGCCAGTCGTCAAGTACGTGCAGCCCGTAGTGCACCACGTGCCAGTGGTTCACCACGCCCACCACGGCCACTACGACCATGGGCATGGACACGGACATGGACACGGCTACCACTCCGTAGGATACGGCCACGGGTTCGCCCACTATGGAGGACACCACTACTAAATTATGCTCTAGAAAACAGTGTAATAGCTTTATGAAATGCAATCTGTCTTATTAGATAGGAATTCGGCACAACGTAGGCCACGCGAAGAAGCAACAATTACATGCGAACACGCTCATTTATCAAATGAAAATCAAAGGTTCAGTCGCTGTGAAAATCTTTCCTTTTCTATTTTCTTTCTGCCTCCGCTTTCAATTCTGGTTCATCAATTTCGGCTCTGGTGTTCTGTTCTAACTCTTTGCTCTTTCCCACTTGAATTCGGTGATCTGAAGCATGCAAATCTTTCATTCTTGGCTTTCGATATCTTCTGTCTTCTCTGCCTTGCACTTTTCATCTCATTTAATTCTTCCTTTCCCAACGAGGTCAGCTCCATTTCAGTATTGCCAGAAGACAGAAGTCAATTCGAACGAAAACGGAACACAAAATTTATTTACCTCTAGTTAAATTTATTTGGCGATTATAATACTCGAATTATTTAATTAATAAACGCAAAAGCCTCTACCTTCGCACCGCGAAACGAAAAATGTACAAATAGTAGTTAACTCTACGCGGATCTACCAGTCCAAATCCATCAGTTCTTCATTATTGTCTTTACTACCATTGCCGCTGGCACCTTCTTTCTGCAGGTCATTGGAGCGTTCAGCAGTAGCATTAAAATCAGGCTTATCAACGTCGTCAAAAACTTCTGCGTGATTCTCAACTGCAAAGCCTTCTGGAATTCCTTCGACGTTGGCGCTTTTATTCTTTCTTGCGGCAGCAGCAGCGACCATGTAGTCTTCAAGTTCTTTGTCCAACTTCTTTCTTAATTCTCTAGTTTTTGTCATGTACTACAAGAAAACACAAAATATTTACGAACCTACGTGACAGAATGTGAGCGCTTCAATACAGGCTGGTCAAACTACCTCATCCAATTCCTGGTCCAAATCGTATTTGCATGTGAAAGTCCTGTTAGAGTAAAATCCAGTTGAATTTCTGTTCGTCATTGCTGCAGAAATTCTAGAAACGAATGTGACAGAAAGTGAAAGGAAGAAGTTATTGCTGTAGAAAGCTGCTGATCTCGAGGTCAAACTCACCCTCTATCCAGAAACCCCTCCTGGTCCGTGCCTCGACGAATATCACGCAGTCCAATACGGTCCTTTATGAAGCCAGGACCTTTAAGAATATCTTCTTTCTGAAAATGCATAACTGCACACCACCGACCGGTTAGAAACTGTAACGATTATCAAAATTATTTGGAAAGTAGACTATTATTACTCGAACGATTTGATGAATCTGAATTCCTTGGAACTCCCAGTCGTAGGTTCAAACTTTCGGCCGTGCGGACTTGGGTCGAGAGCTCCGCCTGGCTTCTATTGCGTACAATAGTATTTAAACGATTAATACTGCAAATCAGCCCCGTTCGCTGGTGAACTGAGGGCTTTCCTCCGATGATTCTCTACAAGAATAATAATACGACGTTTACGATTCCCTTTTATCTGCATCTTTGCTCTTCGCTGAAGTTACCGGTCAAATTCTGACTTTACCTACCGTATTGCCAATACGAAGTTGCTGGGATTCCATCCGCTTACGCCGGCGCTCTTCTTGCAGTGACACCATTTCCTGCATGTGCATGGTCTGATATTGTCTTAATGACTTAATTGTTCGGCTGTAAGCGGCAGCTGTAGCACCATTAACATCTCCACGACGCGGCGTAGCAGCTGGATTTGAAACCATTCCAACTCCTGCAGTCTTTGGCTTCGGTTTTCGGGGCAATTCCTTGAACCTGGATCGCCACACAAAAGAAATAAAAATGCCAAGGGATTACCTATTCTTCTAAGTTTTAGCTAATCTCCATGTGAATTCAAAACTGACCGATCAGTCAATGATTTGCCGGTCGAGATAGGAGTAACTTTTGCTTTTCTTGCCGGCGGAAGGTCAGGATCTGATTGGTCACACACGCCAAAAGTATTCGTTGGCAGAGGTGCAGGCGATGGGACGTCCAAAATACCATCCATATCCGTTTCCATTGTTGTCATTGTTGAAGTCCAAGCGAAGTCGGTCCGAAAATTGCGGTGGAGGGCTGATGGAGATGGAGGTGAGAGAATTGGCGGCTATTTGACTTCAACTATCTATCCTTTACCATAAATTGTCACACTTTAGAACTCCCAAGTCAATTAACTAACAATTCAGTCGATTAGCTAAAATGATCCAGAATCAAGGCAAAGTTAACGCAGTCTGAATTCCGTAACCGAATTACGAATAAGTTCACAAAAGGGACGAGTTCTCAAATGAGTCGAGCCACGCACGCACGTATGCAATGCCGTAAGAAGTCAAGCATTTGAAAGTAGCAGCGACCCGCTGGTGGTTCAAAAGTGTGTTACTACATTGCAAGTATGAATCATGTTTAGTGCTAACTCGCTTCATGCCGAATACAACTTTGGGAAACAACACCCAAAGACAAATACCCACATCACATCGTAGCCGGAGTTTCCTGGTTCGGAAATTGTACCGTCAGTGCTGTGTCTGTGCCAAAGCGTGTCCAGTTTTAACTGACATTAATTAAATATATTAAATGCTAAACTGAGGGCCCGGCAAGGACCTTCTCCTTAATTCTCTAATCATTGCGACATAATAATCAATTGGGCTTCCAATCATGGTGAGTAAATTCTAGTTAATTGTGTTAGTTTACGGTTTCTCATTAGGAGCGCCTTGACCCTGACTTGATGTGGCCCCAGTTAAATTAACTGAAAACTGATTTTATGTTCTTAGGCGTACCACACTCAGTTTAAGCATTCTCCCCAAACCATCGGCAACACCGCAATACTGCCAATTCGAACTCAGATTCGGGGACCAGCGCCCAGAGACACCAGCAACAATGAGATGGATATCATCGATGAAGCAATCTACTACTTTAAGGCAAACGTGTTCTTCAGAACCTATGAAGTGACGGTAAGTTTGGGAGCAACCCTGAAACTAAGTAATCAATCCAGTGCACGGAGTGATTTAACTTTGTCCGTTGTTGGCTTCAGAGTGAAGGGGACCGACTTCTAATCTACATCACTTTGTACATCAGTGAGTGCCTTAAGAAACTGGCCAAGTGCACAAACAAAAACCAGGGAATGCAAGAAATGTACACACTGGCAATAAGCAAATTTGATATTCCTGGCGATCCTGGATTTGTTCTGAACTCCGTCTACCGCAAACCCGCAACGGGGCAAGACACTGGTGAGTCGCAAATTTCTAAATTTCATCGCTGATAATTAGCTCGATCGAACAAATGCTCAAGTATTTCTTTATTTCAGAGCTCCTTCGCCAGTATTTGCAACAAGTCAGGCAGGAGTGCGGAAATCGCATCTGTGAAAAAGTATTCAACACTGAAGATGGGAAACCGTCAAAGTGGTGGCTCTGCTTTTCCAAGAAACGATTCATGGACAAATCATTGTCAGCCCCAGGAATGTGATTTAACGATTAATATTTCCGTCTTCTGTCCATACTGCAATTTTGCCGAATCCTGGGCGAATTTTTGAACTTTTGATTACCTTTGCATAATTTTTATCTTCAAATTCACAACTGCTTTCATTCAATCACTTATCTATCGGTGGTCAGTGATTTCATTTGCTTTGCTTTAATCATGCGGATCAGTGAAATAAATTCAGAGTACTTAAATACGTGTATTTATTAGACGATTGAATAATTGTGAAACCGTGAATCTTAATACACGGGCTTAAGTAATTTTATAACCTAATACACTTTAGCGAACGGCTATAAATTATTGTCCTTTACAGTATTCCACACATTTGTCCTTCGAGACAAAGTTGTTGGGATTTGCATCGCATCCTGAGAAAAGATTCCGCATTAGTAAAATTTTAACTGACTAGTCAAAGTCATTTAACTTACCTCCGTAGTGGAATTGTACGCAGTCTTTCACTTTGCTGTCGTAGCGGTAGCGTGTCTGCATGGCTCTGCAGTGTCCTCGCTTGGCAGGCAATTGACAGACTTCGGCCGGTGTACCTAAAAGGTTTAAATCACGCCATCGCCATCCCGCAATTACAAATTGGGTCACGGTTCACGGATATCGCAACATTGTTGCATTGGCTGCATTGTTAACGTACCGATTATGGGAACGTCCTCCTCACTCGTGGCGCTTGGGTCACCGGAAACTGAGCCCACGGGCTCAGGCGCGGCGGACGTGGAGCCGACGGTGATATTTCCGGTTGATACTTGAATGTTGGGTGGAATCTGCGACTTGGAATCACCGACAGCAGTCCTGGCGGGCCCACATAGGCACTTTTTGCATCCGCGATCCGATCTGTCCTGAATTATCACGCAATTAGAGGAACATCCATCAAACTTGGGACACACTGGCAGCCTTGGCTTGGCCGTGGTTGTCGTCGTGCTAGATGGGCTTTCTGAACTCGGGCTTGTGGTTGAGGATGCCGAATCGCTGGCGGTTGCTTCCATGCTTGACGCAAACTTGCCTGATGCTTGATCCGGTCGTGAGCACAGATTTTCGCAGGTTGATTGGTCCGGGAACCTGAGAGCACCGCGAGCGAAAAAGGGAAACACAAAAATCACATTAGCTCGAATCAATCATTCTATTCTTTTAATCAATTTGCATTTTAATGCGATTTTAAGGTTCTCTCCTTGCGTAGCCCTGCTCTGGAATGAAAGCGAGTATTTAGCATGGAAATGGAAAGAGTTTGGGAGAAGAATACTCAAATTAAATTTCATTTGTATTCAAAGGAGACTGCGACCGGGCAAAAAGGCTGTGGCATGCAAAGGGAAAGCGAGTCAAAGCCAAAGCATTGGTTTGTTGATGTGGTGGTGCGCTGGAGTGGTTAGAAAAGGCAAGAATAATGAAATCTCGGGCGAAACGAACCTATTTTTATTTCCACCACATCCCGACCAGCTGAAATTTTCGCAAGATTTGGTTCCAACATTAAAAAACCAACTATCAATTGCAGCACGGCATGGCCCGCGCTCTTTCATGAGAAAGCAATCACTCGGATCAAATTCTTTCACTACACTTGAGCCACCGCCGTTCTCATTATTCTCCACAACCAGAATTCCATCAATTGTTGTAGTCGCTGCTGCTGCCTCAACTGTGGAAATAAAAGAGGAAGCATGAGACCGACGTACGAGAATAAAAGGAAACCGCCAAGCCAAGCCAGACACGGGCGAGTGCGTAGTGAATGTGTGAGTATTTATGTGTGCATTGCTCTACCGTGCCGGAAAGTAAGCACAGATCACATTTTACAGCCCTCCTTGACTAATGCTACATTTTATAATATGAGAATTGTAAAAATATCACATGAGATCTAATGCAGTCTACTCGCAGCAGCATCGGCAGTCGTACTTTCTCTGCTCTCTGGAGAAAGCGCGTCAGATTATACAACGGAGACTCCTAAAAGTCATCGGGAATACAAATGCAAGTTAACTTCACTGCGGTGGCACAGCAAAAGCTACAGTTACGAAATGGTTATTGCTGCCTGTATGGAAAAAGGAATAAAAATTCACTCAATCCCGCACTGGAATTGAGTCTGTGTGCTCTCGGAAGATGAAACGAAAGCAAAGGCAGGAGAAACCGAAGCAGCGGTGAAAGTGAAAATGATATCCCATGAAAGCGAAACCGAGCCACGAGCACAAACAAACTCATTTCACTCCCACGTACTCGTACTCGCCGTATTATGATTACGAATGCATTTAGCAAATACAAAATACAAATACGGAGCGGTTCCTCAAAGTGGCAATTGTGTGCCTCGTACAGAGCGTGAAATTGTAAATGGAGCCCGTGCCTGCTTCGACATTTTGCGTTACACGCAGGCAGAAATTGCTCTGGCATGTCTGAGCTAAAGTCTCAGGTAACATAAATACGAAACGCAGAGAAAGCCAAAGTCACTTACTCCGATCAGCGATCGAGTAATCAAGAACAACAAAGAGAACCCTCGTGCCATGAATTCTCCACTTCCACCTCACCGAACCGCAGCAGCATGATGTGAATGTGATATGAAACTGATATTTATTTCTTCGACGGAGAAACGTTAAGTGCTCTTTTGTACGAGGAAACAGGATTATCGTACCGAAATTGCAGGCAGACGTGCCTTTTCATATTACACATGTATTATTCAACTACACCTGCACTCCTTCGTGAAATTCCTCGAGTTTCCTGAGAATACGGGAAATTATTGCCTTGTCCCCATCATTTTGCGATGTAGCATTTATATTTGTTGACAGATCCAGCGAGAGACCACATAAAGAGCAGGCAAATTCTGCTGGGAACCATTTTTCGGTGAGTTATTTTATTTCGGCTGCTGCTGCTGTTAATGTTTCTTTTATTTACCATTTTCGTAAGCCAGCCCGCCAAATCCTTCCGTACGAGGGCTAAAATATTGCCGCATTGCGCTGTGAGCGAATAATTCTGCTTATTGACTTATTGCCAATGCTAAACGCAGCGCAGGCAAAAAGTAACAGAAGGCATAGACGACAGGTGAACTTGCTTTTGTTTAATATTTAGCAAGAAACCAAAGGAGCGGGTAAGTGAATGTATTCGACTCTTGCCCGGCCCACCCTGCTGTCATTACGTCCGAATTACTTCTGCTCAATAAATCCCGCCCAAGACATATAATAATACATAAATTCAATGAGACATCCACGCGAAATTAACCAAGCGGAAAATCATAATAACTTGACATTCAAGATGTCGACATTACCTGCACCCGTGCATTCACTCTCCGCATGCTTTCTTTGCTGCTGCTGCTTTCTCTTACAAGCGATTACCCAGCACGCATGCAGCTGCCTCCACTACCCTTTCATAAAATTACAGTCTGCAGTACAGCAAGTTCAGTTTTCCAATCAAAACACGTGAAGGAGTAAATATTTGTCTCAATTTCGACTCTGCACTCATTTTCAGAGAAAATTCGTCGCATTTTTGTAGTTTATGTTATTTTCATGCTCAATTTAGTCGAGAAGACGGAAATGTGAATATAAACAGGCATGTTTCTTGCGAGTTTGGAATAAGGAAAGTGAGCGCGTACATAATAAGCAGATTGCTTTGTCGTGTACGATGGAAAGTTCAGTTAAAACTTTCCACCTTAGAATGCCGTGATGGTGGCCTCGCTCGCCGTGCGCTGTGCGTACGTGCCCGTGCTCAACGAAATGATGATGAAGTAATACGCGTTGCGCGTACGAGTTGCAAACTATTTTACAAAACAGCGCCTTATTATTCGACGAAGCAGAGAAGCCATTTTCACGATCTGTTGCTCTTCTGCTCCGAGTGAAAGTGTTTCCAGTTAAACGCCCCGGTGAGAAAGAGTCATCAAGGCTGATTTAAATTCTAAACTCACAAAATATCCATCTTTATCCCCTTAGCCGATTACCATGTTGTTAGAATAATGCGCGTTTGGATTATTACGGCATAAAACACATGCTGAGCGGACGGACGGGCGAGTCGAGAGCATGAACTCTGCGACTTTGCCGGCTTGCTGGTGAAATTACGCTCCGTCCCGCATTCGAGTGCACCAATCTTAATGATTTCGCAGCATCCACCGCCGGAAATCACTTCGGGCTGCTCGGACTTGTTGACTTTACACTTCGCTGGGCGGAAACGTCGGTCGTGTAAATGAAAAATGTAGAAAGGTGAGAGATTCGAAAGGCAGCCTGGAAATTCTCGTTAGAAACTTTTCCTTATTGCTTTACTTTTGAAACAACATCATGCCTTAATAATAATATTTTTCATGATAATTTTATGCAAAATCTCAACTTTCAAGCGTGCGTAAATTCTGGGAGAATTTTCTTGCACGAATTCTGCTAACCATTTCGAACACTGCACAGCAGACTGTTCCTAATCGTTAACATCAGAGAAGTGTTCATGATTAGAAGGAGGTCACAAAAAGTTAGAATTGAACAAAAATCTCCACGAATCGTTAACCATTTTATTTTCAGAACATTAAGGTTAAAGTTAAGTTGGCGCCTTCCGTATGCATTTGTCAATGAATTTCGTGTTAGCATCAAAGCCCTAATGAAACAAAAGGAAATTCTTGGCCAAAGCGCTCTCGCCCTCGCTCTGCCCGTTACTTGATTTTGCTTGCTTGATGACCGGTCATCAATCTTCGCTCGCTCCGCAGAAAATGCAACCTGGAATAATTTTCCAATAAACTCATGCCTGCCAACTGCACACAGCTCACGAGAGAAGAATGCTATCAATGAGAGCACGAGACACAGCAGCATAAGCATCAACACGAAAGAACTGGTTTTGTTTACAGCGTCTGCTAATTGGGTCAACACAATACAACTTGTCACACACATGTCGCAGTAATCAATCGCAGTGCGACAAAATATTAAAGATGATGGCCTAATTTTGTTCATACTTCAGATGCACTGACTATTTAAAGGCTTTAGGCTTTGTCTGTTTGCAGTTTGTAGTCTTACCGACAATCGCTTCGAGATCCTCTGTTGTTGCCTCGTCCGAATTTGGAGGCGCGCCCAGGCCCGCGCCTGGCCGTGGTCGGAGGATGGGAAAGTCGGTGGGCAGGGCTGCCACCGCCACTAAGCAAACGAGCGAGCAGGCGACGGAGGAGCTTAACTTGCTCATGATGACCAGATTCATTAAAACTTCAACCTCGTGAATGTTATGTAAGTTGGACTCACAATCACAACTGAAGAAGAAGAACGTTGTGCAACAATGCTGTTTATGTTAATTTGTTGCGACTCCTCGCGCAGTAATTGATTGACTGTGCGACTTGGAAAGAGAGAGTGTCTCTTTTGTAGAGGATGACGATGACGGCCAGCCACGCCATGAGACGAAGACGCGATGAGACAACGAAGTTTGCTGCCGTTGCCGTTACAAAAGCTACAATTGCCAGTCGCCAGTTGCCTGCAATTCATGCCTGCAAACAGTCAATTCTGGCGTTCTGAATGGGGAATACTCTAGGTTAGTCGCACAACATAGAAAAATCCCATGCTTTTGACCTTTCTATTATTATACTCGCCTCTTTTGTCCTGCCTGTCGCATAATTGAGAATGGCCATGTAGCTACCTGCTTGCTGTTGTTGCACTGAATAATGAAACTAATCGCATTGTTCACTGAAATTCGCAATTCCTAATAGCAAATCCTTGTTTCGCTATATTTCGTGTACACCAGAAACGGGAAACAGTTGAAGAGGAAGGTTATTTTCTGATTTGTGCGCGCCTCACACGTGAATATTTGTGCAGGAATATTAATTGAAATTGGCACTGGAAATCTAGATTCGGCCATTTCGCAAATGTAAATAAATATTATTTAACGAGCCAGCAGTGTCAGCGTAGGCTTTTAGTTATTTTGGCTCATTCATTCTCGCGTTTACACGACAGGAGTGAGACATTTGTTTGGTTCACGTCGTTTTGGGCATTAATATTCCTCACGTATGACTGCACAATTCAATTTAACAAATTAAATTTTTCATCTTCTCCCTGCGGGCACGGTTACTGCTTCTGCATCAAATTTGCATGACCACACTTAATGAATCTGCCTGCGTCCAATCCACTCACTTTGGACATGATGTATTGTTGTTAAATGACTGTATCGCTGCCACTGTTTGGCAGTCACTTTCATTTTCTAGCATGCACGGTTCGCAGTTCGCGTCATCAACAGCATGTGGAATGAATGCAATTAACAGTCTTGCAAGGCGAGGCAATAAATATAAATAATTGCGACTTGATTCAGGGACGGACAAACACATGCGCATTGTGCAGGTGAGTGAGTTTTGGAAGCGAGTATTCGCTCTTCGCTGACGTTTATCGCACTTTTGGGTATTTGCAGTTCAGAAGGCATAAAATCACACGTAAGTGGGCTGCGTTGCGCTGCGATTTGAGGTGATCGCTTCCGTTTCTGGTGCCGCCGCCTGCATACCTCGCCTAGTTATTTAGTCAGCCTTAATTGAGAATAGTCAACAAGACTGTGCCTTGCTTGGAAGCAGCACAATGAGGAAGTGCGTGTGATGTGTCACGCGAGTGCGAACGCCCGTGACGAAATAGAAAACATCCTTCGAGCACAACCTCGAGAATTTCCGGACGCTTTTATTGAAATGATCTGCCGTTAAATTAATCTAAATCCGTAAATTCTAATTTTGAAGCGTCGAGTCATTATCATTATAGCAATTTTAGTACAAAGTACGAAGAGCTGCTGTGATTCGTAACCTTGTCGTGTTATGTAACTTGAAATTGGCAAGCGCATTGTTGTTGGCTATCGTTCAACTTCAACAGACATGCACACTCTTGACTGTCATCTGCCAAGCTGCATCATGGCACGGCAAAAGACAAAAGACACGCACGCATTTGGTATGACATTTCTCTTTTTGTCATTGACCCAAACTGCGACGACGACGACTCGATGCGATAATGTGATTTGGGATACTGCTTAAAATCAGCCTATTTTGTCTGCATCGACTGCTAATGTGAAATATTGCGACTTCGGTTCAAAAGGTCGAAAGAGGCCATGTTGGACAAAATTCGGAGTGCGAAGGCAAAAACACTTTCAATTCTTTGAACTCGCACTGCCCAGCAGTGCCAGCAGCAGCGAGCCGGAGTGGTCGGAATGATTAATGATCGCACGTGGTGCACAATGCGAGTTTGAAATGTCATTTTATTACATTTCAAGTTTTTCAGACTTCCAGGAAAGTAAACTTCGGTTTCTCACTCCCGGGAAATGTTTCAATGTGTAAAGCACGGCACAGCGGGGTGTCCATGAATAAATAAAGACGAGGTGGTGGTCCACTTTGCCAGGAATTTTCCAGCAGCCGCCAAGTCGCAGTCGGTCTGAATTTAAGCAAAATACTGTCAACACTCGCAAGATTTCACGAAGGTGGTCATTTTTTATTCTCGGGTCTTGATTTTGCACACATGCAAATTCATTTGCAGGTTGACTGCGTACTTCTTATTGCTTTGCTCGTTTTTTGGCCTCTTCCCCCAGAATCCGCAGTATCTTTTTGTTGAGCGCCTTAACGATTTTTATCTTGGAGGACAGCGCTCTTATCTTTTCATCGCTGCCGTCGTCATCAGCTTTGACCACTGCTTGTGCCACTCCGGACTCGAAATCTCGATGCCCTTCCAGCAATTTCAGCTTCTGTGGCTGTGGCGGTGCCGCATTTTTATTCTGTATGGAATCGCTGAGTCTTATCTCTCTTCCGTGATCGCCACTGCCTTCGGCGTCGTCATAACCATCTTCGTCATAGTCTTCGGCATAAACTCCGTCGTCAATGCCAGCGTCGTACTGGATATCAATTTCGTCGTACTCCTGAATTTCCAGTGGTCCGTTTGACCTTTTCGCCAGTTTAGCGTACAGTTCGCCCAGCTCATCTTCGTCCACGTCGTCGAAAACCCATCGCGTACACGTGCTTCCACCGTGATGACGGCGCTGAGCAATAGTTTTCGCGATTTCTTGCCGGACGACATCTTGAATAATCGGGCCGATATTTGGCTCTGGTTTCGGATTCGAGTTCATCCGTCTAACTGCTTGGTGAGATTTTGCTGGAGCAGGTTTCTGTGGAGGCGGTTTTTGGACCAGGACAGGCCGCTGCCGTAAAGGCTGCTTTTTGCTTAAACTGCGAAGAGGAGTTGTCGCCAATTTCACGCGTTCGCTATCTTGTCTCTGAAGTGTTTGTTTCATTTCTAATGTTTCCGGTTCTAATCCCAATTCTTTTCCTTTGTCGTCCAGCACCGTTTGATCGTACTCTTGGATCGCTGCAGTGTCCGGCTCTTCAAAGCTGCCGCCGTCGCCTTTCATCTCCATTTCCTGTGTCCACGTCCGTGTCTTGCTCTTGCTCATCTCTTTGCCTGCCGTACCGGCAATATTCCAAGCATCTTGAGATTCATTAACAGACTGCTGCAATTCCAACGAACCGCTGTGGTCCACGGCCACGTCCGCGTTTCCTTTCACGAATTCCATGTGCAGTTTTGGCAGCTTTCGCCGGGATGTGGATAATGAAGAAGGGCTCGACTCGCTCCTGACACTAGATTTCTCAACGCTCGCGTGGATTTCCTCCATCTTCTCCTCCGGTGGATTAAGGAATGAAATGGGCCCCATTTCATCATCTCCTGATTTACTGCTTGGACTTGCGTCGCTGCTGCCTAAGCCTGTCATTTTATCTTGACCACCGTCGTATAATTCCAGAGATTCTTCTTCGTAGTCTTCCTGAACCCGACTATTTTTAAGGCTTCTCCTTCCACGGGCGCGTGTGGGTGTGTCGGTCTTTCGCTGATCTTCTTTCGGGCGGCTAGGCTCTTCGTGCTCGTGTTCTCGCCGTGGTGGAGTGGCAGTAGCTAAGATGAGCTCAGCACTTACGACAAGGAATAATATGACGGATAAAAAACATGTCGCTGTTGTTCTCGCGTTCGTGCTCCGGTCATCTTGTTTTATCATCGCATAAACAACCGACGGGAATGTGCTTAAAGTGCTTTGGATCGACATGAAACGAGGATTCAACTTTACTGGTGCACTGTTTTGCGCCTTTGCTCTGCTGCGGACGTGGAATAATAGAATGGAAAATAAATGTAAATAAATACAAGAGGGAAAACATTGAGCGAAATATAAAAGAGTGGATTTATTACTTTTTGACTTAATGTACTGTACTCCGCTCGTGGCTCCTTGTTTCTTGTCCGGTACTTGACTTTTGTGGCTCTGTGTGTATTTCTTGCCACGACCGGCCATTCAATAAGTGTCCGACTTGATAATCTGCCCAACAGATTTTAAAGCACCCCACCGACCAAAACCCAGTCTTCACATCCCAAAGCACGGACGCGGACGATGGAAACGTGGATTCGTTTTTCGTGTTTCGTGGATTGGCATGGCAAGTAACAAATTGAATGGATTTTCACTCTCAGGCCAGGCCAGCAGCATTTCGGAGGACAGGAAATGGGCTCGTAAATGTTCGCAGTTCGCATGCATGCCGCATGCAGGCACAGCGCAGCGCAGAAGAGATTCGGGTTCAAAATTGTCATTGTCACCCATTCTTCGTGCTTCCCGGCACTACTGTAGTGAAACAAGAGGCTTGGCTTCGATTTCTTGATCTGTGATCCCATGCGACATTATTTCGGTAATTTTCCTTTATTTGCAGTTAAGGTTTATATTTATTAGCATGCAAATTCCCCTCTGCGGAGGGCTGAGTCCATTTCGGCGGCGGGTCTTTCGTGTGTGGATCAGTTTTATTACGATAATTGTGGGTTTTGCTACATCCGTCCCGTGAATGTGATTTCCAGCCTTCCTCATGTTACTACCGGGCTGATATTATTACCTCGTCACACGTATTATTACAGCCATCGTCTGCAGCAAGAATTGTCGCAGCGTCGACGGTAAATGATGAGAGGCTCGTTATTAACTCAAGAAAGAAGAAAGAAGTCATCTTGGCTTTCATCCACCCGCGTGCTTGACGACACAAGACAACTGATGACTGACGACTTTTATTGGCTGCTGACGATACGGCCCGGCACGTAATGTATGTCTCCTTCCACGCTACGGCGGCGAATGAATCTTTAACATCCTTTTTATGCTTTGACATGAATCTCTAAATTCGTTTCCGTCCATCATCCTCATTCTTGGCTTGGCGGCTTCACGCGACGAGTCGACGAGAATCATTTCGCTGAGTCTACACAATATCGCATTTATTTGTGCTTCCAGCAAGCTCGAGCAGACTTTTTCTGTACTCTACGAAAGCATACACATACACCCATTTGTCACTGTTTGACAGGGCGAGATCAGTCACTCTGTCAAAATATGCGGAGAAAGTGCTCCTCGGTGAGTCGCTCCGCTCCCGCTGATGCTGATAAGAGTCAGCATGCATTATGCATGGCATGAGTATATGAAGAAAATCTGTGGGAAAGTTTTCGGTGGAAGTATGCAGATGGGATGCAGCGACTGCGACTGCGACGATGATTATGCTCTTGGATGCGGAAAAGCTTCTCGGGAAATGATTTACATTTTCTGATTATGTGAACGTAAACGCAGACGGATGTGCTGACGTGTGAAATATGACTGACTGACAATTTTCCGAGTAATCAACCTCCCAGCCCACTCATCACTTAATGCTGTCATTATGAAGAATGAACAATGAAGCCCTTCCGAGCAAACCTGATGCCTGATTTGCTATTTTCGCAGTAGCAGTCGAAGTCGTGAAAAAGTCATTACATGATTTTATGACGGAGTAACTCAATTTTCTTACCACCTTTGCGGTCTGGGCCGGTTTGCAATCGTGAAAATGAGCAACCTGACTAACCGACACAATAAAACTGCATGTGTATGGTCGTAATTCCATGTCTTGCGCCATGTGCGTAGATTGTCCAATGATGTAATGATAATGGACGTCCATCGGCAGTTACGCCGTCAGTAAATTTGGTTTATGTGCAAGGGCCGGCCGGAGCACATAAAATTGTTGCCCGTAAATTCGAATTCGTCCACGCTGCAGTTTCTGTTGTGTTGTGTAAGTGTAATTTCATGTTGTACATGTAATTTATCCTTTATGTTCTGCAATTGGCTTGTATCTCCGATTGTCTGTCTTCTGATCGTGCCAGTGTTGCAGTCAGTCACTCTGGTGCGTTAATATTTCATGGGACAGAGACTCGTTCGTGTCCTTCTGGGCATGCTTGTGCCTGGCTGACGCTGACGTCCGTCAGCCAACATAAACCTAAATAATCATAATCCCAGGAGGTCGAAGGTAATCCAATCCATTGTTTATTTGTTCCCGCTCTCCCAAATTAATCTCCAGGACGGGCTTCCACGAGTTTCGCAGAATTTCACATGATGGTAATTCACAACGTCCACGCCTTGTGACAAGAGGCGAGAGACGAAGTTTAAGCAATTAGACATTTCAATTCTTGCCGGGCAAGGCACTTTCCCTCAAAGCCTTTCTTCAACCTTTCTCCGTTGTCCGCTGCTCATTCATTCATGGCACGAAGAGTTCGTGTCGGTGTCCAAAGGCGCTTAGAGCTCAGCTCTCGCCAATGCTAATGCCCTCGTGTAATTTCTTGTCCCGACACTGCGATACGAAGAATGAAGGTGAAATATTGGAGAGCTCTCCTTTCCGATACTCACATCAGTCTCGTCTCGTCCGCATCCTTTCTCTGTGTCTGTACCCACACCGCAGCACTTTCGTGTTTCGTCTCGTTCTCCGTTTCTCTCATCTTCTTCGACGCTCACGGCCGGAGGAGTGCGTGCATAATAGATGAAGGTGTTAGTATGGAGAACTACAGCTCAATGCACTGCTGCTGACTGCTGCTGCTTGCTTCATTTTCTCCACACACTAATGCGGCGTATGTGTCGAGAAAAATAGACTCCACTAATGTCAGACGTAGACTGGAGACAAGCAGCCATTTACTACTCAGCCAGCTCGCCGTCGCCGTACCAATCGCGTTGAAGGCGCGCGCCCGCTTTGTGGTCTGACGAATGCAGTGCGTTGATATTCTGCTGGTCATATCACGTCAAGACAGCAGTAGCAGAAATACAAAAGAAAGTTCCGTATGTGGACGCGGACCATTTCTCGCAGATTCCGATTTTCCCGAGCCGAGTATGTTTGCAAATGCTTTTTGTAGCTCTACAATGCGATTAGGAATCGGCCTGCACACCTTTACGACGTACCTCAGCGCAATAACGGCAGGGCAGAGTAGACGGGCAAAGCTGGCATTGGTTGACTTGAGACGCAGACACGGCTGAAACGGGCTCATTTTTCTCCTGGAATCTTGTCCAGGCGTCTGCTGCTGCTGGTCTAACCCATTTCGTATTCCCTGGGAAGTACGCGCACACAAGCTGAACGTATTATATATGAATGAATGGTTTGTACGGGCAACCCAACTGGAAACGGGCCACAGGAGAGTCATTTCACGTCATGAAACAGAAAAAACAATTGAGAAATGTCTCCGCCAAAATACTAAATCACTCTTTTCTTACGGATCCAGTTAAGCTGCGCTACGCCGTACGGTGCGTGTGTTCACAACTGTGCTCAATTTCTTCATCAAATATGGAGTCGATTATTACTCCAGCAGCTTAATGGTGATTAAAGGCATCGGTGACGAGCACTCAGATCGCCGGGTTTAAGTAGAATTATGTAGAGTAATCGAGCTGGCGCTGAGCCGTTCTTTGCCTTTTCATGTTCTTTCGCGTCTCGGAAAATTCCATTGCCTGTACGAGTTTCTGTCGTGTTCCATTCTATTTCTGTTAGCCGCGTGGTCCGAGTTGTAACGCGTTACTTGCTCTGTCGTTACAATTCATAATTTATTCTTGCTCCAGCCTCCCAAATGTTAAGACGCTCTCCAGACCAGTCGCAAACTGTGTTCAGTCACTGTTAATTACTTCAGTTCAGCAGTTAAGCTAGTTTACAACGATTATCGTTCTTGTCATTGTACTTGTACTTGCTAATTCAATTAACTCGTTAAATATTGACTTGTATGAATATTTGGGACTCTGTGTTGACCACCTCATTTACGCCGTTCTTCCGCTCCTGATTGCTGTCTCAGCCGAATCTGCCATTCGCAAATCAGTAAGTCTGGCGCTCGCCAATACTGACACTGCAACCACTCCACCGCCGACTCCTGCCACTATCAACATCCAGTTAAGAGGAATTCGCCTATTACACACTTCAGCCGGTGGATTTCCTGCTTATATGGAGATTTCGAGGGAGGCGATAATTTACTAATTAAAGTGGCTAAACTCACAAATCACAATCCAATAAACGCACAACTCGAATTTGAACCCGAACTCACCGCAAACCAAAGCCAAAAGCTGGTTTCAGGCCTTCTTTCATCAGCTTGCACGGAGAATTCAGTGAAGACTGAGAAGAAAGCATGAATTTGACGGATTTCAAACCGTTACTTTCATAACTGAGTGGAATCCGTGATTTACTGATTTCTCGTCGGTGAAACGAGGCGAGCCTCCACTCTGATATTAAGCCGGCCCGCCATTGCTACTGCCATTACGCCACCGCACGTGCACCTCGCACAATAACTTTGCTCGTTTTTCCTTTCCTTGACTCGCTTTTGCTATTTTATGGCAATCTATTTTTTGTTCTTTGGTATTTCGTATTTGGTAACTTTCACTCTAATTTCTTTCTCCGTGTTCGTTCTTTTTATCTCATTTTCTTCACCGTGCCGGCACTAAAAGGAATACTTAACGAAAGTACTGCGTTCCTGTGCTTGCGCTCTGTTCTCAGTTCGTCATTTCATTTCATATAATATTTTTATGTCGGGCATGATGTGAGTAATAATGGACCAACCAATTTCAGAGCGCACTCCACATTTATTTGTACGTACGTGATTTCATGCCGGACGAAACTCGCACGTCACACTCGCGTCGGAATAATATTTTTATTACATGAACAGCAGTTTTCTTGCTTCTGCCTTTCCTCCAAATCTGCCGGCCTGAAACCTTGGAACAAGCAAGAAACTTAAAATTCCACACCGGTTTCCATTAATTTTATGCCAATTTTGCGGATAAAGTTCCTGAATTCATAAACACCGAAACAGAGGCCGAACGGGAAAACCTGAGTAAAGTAAAAACCTGAGCAGATAAATCAAGCGAGAAGAAAAGCGCCCACAAAACCGTGCGCGAGCACGAGCAAGCCAGCCACATCATTTATCTTTGCGGGCCTTTTCTTGTGTAACCCCAACCTGTTGTCCTGAATTGACTCGCCTGCGCCTTACCGCAGCAAAGCGAAGGAGCATCAGGATCAGCGTTTTATGAGGCCAAGCAAGACATAAAGCAAAATGCCCGAGCAGGCAAGCAGGCAGGCCACTAAACGACCGCAAACATAAAGTTTTCCCAAATTACAACTTATAATGCTCGTCCTCCTCTGACTTTTCTTTCTCCATTAAAGTCGAATTGAATTTACACAAGTTGCGCGTTATTAGTAAAGACAATAGAAAAAGAGAGGTTCGCGTGCCAGGCGACGAGACATTTCGTTTCCTCCACGCAACAGCAATAACAATGCTTTAGTAATTCTCGTATTAAAACAACATAACCATAAACCCGCTTCGCCTCGTCTAGTCTCTTCTTTCCCGTCCACTTTTGTCGGGAGTCGACACACGAGCTAATAAATTATTCCTCAGCGTCCTTCCCGTCTTCGTTCTGATCTTCCACGCTGATTCTGGACGCACGGGTTCATTTTCGGGCTCAGTTTCATCAAATCTTCGTCAAACAAGCTGCTTCGAGTTGAAACATCGAAATTCTGGTCAATTAAATAAGAAACGCGTGCCCTACAACAGCAGAAATAGTAAATCATGACCGTTAATCCTGTCATAACACACTGGCAAATGGTAAAGAATTTCTTCCTTGCTGCCTTCTGCATCTTTCGTGATTCGTGCACGGAGAGACCGAGCCGGATTTCTTAATTCATTTTCAGTCAGCAGCCCGTCAATTGCAGAACGCAGCGTTGTCGAGACCAGAAAGCTGAAATTGTTCTTGCTTCGATGATTCTTACATTTCGGCATCTTCACAATGGATTAGAAACAGAATTTCTTGTCCTTTCGTTGTTGGCAACTTTTGACTTTGACTTGGTCGGGCAAGACAAGACGCAAGATGAGAAATTTTGTCTCCGACGACGGTGACAAAATGATCCAATTTTGGTATAAACGATCCGAAATGCAGGCGGGCGAAGCGCTCATTCTCGATAAAGCACGCAGACGCAGTCCCATTCTGAATTCATGAAAGAGAAAGTAATCATTCCTCTGCACAAACAAGAAAGCGAAAGAATTTTTCATAAAGCGGGTGAAAGTTTATCTTTCATCTCCTTTGTGAGCTGCTCGCTCCCGTGCAAATATGCTTTCTCCTCTCCCGCGTTCTGCGGTTTTGATTCTTTGCTTTGCTCCGCTTTGTTTTTCTCTCTCAGCCTTCTTCTGTTACACGTTACTTTCTTGTCTAATCATTGTCTTTTCTAAGTCCTTGTCAACATGTTCCGCTCCGCTGCTGATGCGAGCGGCGAAATCTGTTTGCATACGGCGAACAGGTGAAAAGCTGTCGCTGGCATTCGCATTCATTGTCAACACAAATCTGAATAAGATTCAAATGTCAGATGAAAACGGAAAACGCTTGTCGCCATTTTATGGCCAGACGAGGCGAGTTTCAGCTTGAAAATTAATTAAAAAGCTCAAAATTCGAGAAAAGAGTCAACGCACCCGCTTTTGGCGTGCATGCAACAGATTCGAAATGTCAAGAAGGTGAAAGTCTTACGCTGCGGATGCGGGTGGATTGCACGATCATGTAAGCTGTAAACTTTAACTTGTCGCTCGTGTTTCTTGCAGAGTTCGTGCTGTCTTGTAAATAAGGCTTGTAATAACATAAGTAACTGGTTTCTGTATCACTGAAGATCTCAAGTGAGTCGAGGGTTAAGACGAACAGAGTTAAGAAGGGGAATGCGACCGAGACCGCTGAGAGCGTACGGCAGCGACGAGCGAGAGAAAAGTGCTCTTAGGTAGATTACTATTGATTTTAGTTGGAGAGGTGGATGTGTGTGGAACTGTAAAATACAAACACCGACGCATAAACTTAAAGTTAAGGTACGCAGCCCTCATTTCTCACAAACGACAGGCAGCCAGGCAGCCAGGCATGCCAGACGGGGATGGTGGATGATCCGAGCTAAGAGGAATTGGCATGCCTACCCAACATAAAATACAACCTGCAAGAAAAGTTCCGACCTTCAATTTCCAGCCTTGTGCTTGACGCAAGACGGATGCGGAAGATTTGCAGTTGCCATTTGCTGCATTTGGAGAGAACCTGATGATCAACTCCAATTTGAGTTCAGGTAAAATTAAGCTTTGCTCCATTGAAAGTTGCGTAGCCGCATTTATTTATTAAAATTCTTTAGGCGCAAGTCACCGCTACCGCGGTTTGTTGAAATTATCATTGCATTCCTGCCGCCGCCGACGGCGAGTTTGGCGTTGTCATTTTGTACTCATTTGATCCTTTCATGTAATTATTATTCCATGAGCATTCAAATAAATTCTTTGGATTCTGGAGAAAGTTTGTGCGCACTGCCAGGCTGCAAAGGAAAGGTTGGTGAAAGAGAAACGGGGTTCCAGAGAAAGGCGAGCGGGTTTCTTTCGCTTTCACTTCTATTTTTAGCAAATAGCAAGCATCGTTCGCGTTCGGGACTTTCCACGAAAGGTTGTAATATTTTATACGCCATGCCACGGCCACGCAGCAGCCGATGTATGTCATCTGCCGTGCTTTTGCCTGCGCAAACTGAAGACAAGGCTGAAGACTAGACTCAAGAGCAAGATTCCAAGATTCCACGACCCACACCGTGATGCATGCAGAACGGGAACACGACAGCCAGACAGCTAAGCTAAAGGAAATGGGTTATGGGCTGGAAAGTGAAGACTTTTACAACTATGCTCGTAATAACAAGTTCGCCATGCAATTTGTGGTTAAAGTTTATCCCCTCACTCGTTACCGGATCGTCCATTGGACGTGCGCAGGCACAGCACAGACACGACACAGACTGCTTGGCGCCGTCGCATCACTTTAAACATGCGAGCGTGAATAGTCACATGGACCACCAACTTTTGACTGACAAGCATCATTCTTAAGCTGGAGTCACCGGAGTCAGTTTCAAATTGCGTGAGCGCCGATGCCTTTTGACGTACGTTTACAATTTATTGTAAACAGGTTGTTTTTGTCAGGTTGTTCCTGATGCTTCGAATTGCTCGTGCTGTACAATTGCTTTTGCGTCATAGTCGAGTCGTCGATTTCAGAAGCGGACGCTTTTAATTTCCTGAGAGTAATGGGAAATGGCTTTCTTCGCTTCGAAATATTAACATCGTGACGGAACTGCACGTGCGAGTGCGTTTGTGCGTGATAATAGACGGCACATTTACAAGAATACTGGCACTGGAATGCTTTTCACTGATTTAGTAATACGATGCCATCGCGCTGAATGCGAAATCTCTTCATCTTTTGCCTGCTTTCGAATCGAAATATGACAAAGCGCGACTCGCATTGCGTCGCGATTGTGAATTTAATGAGGCAAATTCAAAGGCAGCAATAATTTTTTAACTTCGAACAGAGAAACAAAGTGAAAGCTCATTTCATTTCGGGTTATTTACATAAACAAGAAAACACGCTGCACACGCGTGCACGTCTGAAAACAAACAACCTCATTCAATATTTAGTGTTCGTGTGTGTAACGCACGTGTATTGTGTCTTGTTGTTGACATTTCCCAGATTTATTTCCAATTTGGGCTGCTTTTCGCATTGTACACGAGCACCAGGACCAGCGTTCAATTCTGCATGCCGCAGTCGCACGTAAAAATAAATGCATAGTAAAGTACGGGTTTAAGAAGATCCGAACCGACGAACAGCGGAACGAAGTGGAGACCAAAGTGAAAAAACTTGTAAACTCCATGAGCCATGACCAAGGGGCTTTTGCTTTCTCCGCCTTCGCATTCATCACATGCACGCATGCTGCTTTTTTGCTTCAGCTTCGAGGCGCAACGCATTTTGCTCTTAAATACTTCCGCTCGTGCTTGTGGCTAGCAATCGCAATCCTTTCACTGGAGGTCATAAACGGTTTGTCAAAGAGTGCGAAGAGGCTGAGAAAATTATTTCACGCCAGCCGCCTTGTGACATGTCCGTCCAACTTCGGAGAGGCGATGGGCTCAGGCTTTCGCTAATTAAGATTTCGCTTTCGCAGGTTATTAACTGCATTCTTAATTGAATTCGTGGCGTGTAGCCCTGCGATTACGAGGATCACGACCACGACAGAGAATGTAGACAGAAACTTTGTACGTTAGCACAGAAAGTTATCTTTTAGTTACCTTCATTGAATTTCGATATTCTCCGCATTCAGAGCTCGGCTCATGCTCGTGAGGAATTCCTTTCTGGAAGCAAGCGTCGGAGTTGCAATCGGAGCATATGTGCAGATACAAAATCCCTCCGGGGCCACGAAGAGCGGCATCACGGCTGAGAAAGGAAAGTGTACAAGGAACAAAAGTTGATATGCAAGAGCAAAACCGAGTTAACAAATAATATAATCCGAGGAAGAAAGAAAAGATTTCTTCTTCGACGTGTCTTTCTGCGTTTGTCTTGCCTTGCCATGCTTGCCGTTGCTCTTCAACAATTCTTTCTGCAATTGAAAATCTTGTGATGTGATGCGATACAGAAACATCGTTGCACGGAGAGAAGACGGACGGCTTTCCTTCGCTGCTACTTGTCCAAACACTGCTCCAGGCTACAACACGGATACGGACAACAACGGGTCGGGTCGACAGCTACAGCGAAGACTGGAGACTTGCTGGAACTGGAAACATGTGTCAGCGTCAGTGTACTGAAGAAGATAGCAGCAACAACACGACAGACACGCGAATCTTCCAAATCCGGATGAGACTAGGAAAACTAAAGACCGGGCGGAGAGTTGCGTTCAGGCTCAGGTTGGTCGCTGGTGGATGCTCGAGCAGGGCCGCTGACAATAATTCTGCTCCAGGTGCTCGTATCTTGAACGAGCGGGACACAGGAACTGGAATTGGAATTATCTCGATTTCGGAAATCAGTAGGAGAAGCCTTTCCATTGCATCTGCGAGTAGTTTCGGTAAACAGTTCAAAATTTGAAATTTCTCAACGTCGTCGCTTGCAAACGAAACTTGTATCGATGAGTAAGCGAATAAACTCCGGAAAGAATTGACATTCGACAAGTTTAGGCGTCCCTGCTTAAGTTTCGTTTGTGCCCGGATGCCGAATTGGCACGTGCAGTAATTTGACAGCCGCACCCGTGCTAGAAACCGTATTAGAAGAAAATTCAGATTTATTTGTGCACACACGGCAAAGAATGCAAGCTCGGGCATTTTTTATTTAAATCCTTGCCATTCAGATTTAGATTTATGGATCGAAACCAGGCTTATGTTGGACAACGGACACTCGAAAAATAGCAGACGTCAATATTCTGACTTGAAATCCTTTTCCTCATGTCGTGCATGTTTATTTTGTAAGTTAAAATGTGAAAGTGGGTTTTGGCTTTGGCTTTATTAATAACGACTGCGTTGGCATCTCGGCTAGGCGACATGTATTCGCTTTTCAGCTATTCTGCATCTGTCTCCGATTAAAAATACATTTGAGTCTGTGAACAGCAGTGCAGAGAAGCAAACACAGCGAGCAGATTCTGAAAGAGAAAGTGCTCATGTTGCCTGCCCATCCTGGAATATAAATGATTACTTTGGCTCTGGAAACTAAAACATAACTTTCCAGTCATTTTGTACGTCGTGCACACTGCCAACAATTTTCTCGTTTTATATTAATGCGATACAGCGTAGGAGTAAATGATTATATTAAAGTTACTCACGCCGCTATGCTACTATTGCTTTGCTCGCGCTCACGGATGCTCGACGAGGCGAGTGAGTCAGCGAGTTCTGAAATGGATTTGCTCTAAAAGCGAAAGACCTGCTGCTGTTGTTGACTCATTATCCACATCTGAACTGACTAATTAAATTTTATGTGTATCGCCAGCGTCCAAACTCAAGACTTTGCATTGGCATTCATTTTCTAATTTCTGCGTTCGCTCTCGCTTCACTTCGTGCCCGTCATTCGCCCGTCTTCGTCTCGCCTCCGCAGCCGGGGGAAATGTTATGGAGTGTTTACGAAGGTGTGGCTGAAGTGCCCTTGTGATCGTACGGATCTCAAGTGCAATGCAATACAAAGTAACACAAAGCGCGCACGAAAATCGTGGCGCGTGCGATAATGAGCACTTAAAAAGCGAGCCGACCGACCCGACCCGTCTCGTATTTGGCATTTTCGCCCAGAATAATTAAAATACGGCAACATTATGACTGTGGCGTGACCCGCAGGCCAGATTTATGCAACAATAACGTGAAATTTTGAACTTACTTGCATCTGGTTCGTAGTTACTAATTATTATTACTAATTACCGACTTGACTCCATAATAATTAAGTACGAGAGCATTAAGCATAAAGATCGAATGAATTCTTAAGGGCCTTATTTTAGATTCTTTTGTCTCACTTTTTCTCTTGCGTCTTGCTTGGTGTCGTTTTTCTCGCACGAATGCTGGATACATTTTACGTACCTTCAACTCGAACCTTTTTCGCTTTACAAGGCGCCCCCTGATTTACGCCGACTCCCTAAATCATTGACTACCTCCGTCCAGTCGTTGTCATTATCGCCGTGCGAGCAGGCAGACTGCCGTATTTATCATCATCCTAATGCACAACTTCCGATGAGCGTTCGCATTTCTCACTCTTTTATCGATTTCTCGCGCTCTTCACGTATTAAATTTATTTATTATTGCCTGCCGCTGCCGCTGCCTTTGCTCTCTGTCAGTCAGGCGCGTGTATTGTTGTTACTTTACTCTTGTCTTTTTTCGGCTGCTCCGGGCCTTTCACTCTTCATTTGTTAACCTTCCAGCCCTTCGCTCGTATTTAAAAGCACCAAATGCTTCCCATCTCGGGAGAGCAGGTAATTAATTGACTCCTGAGTCACCGGGCGCCAAGCCATGTAAATATGATCAGACCATCGTTTTCGGAGTCAGAGTCAGTTCCCTTCTCAATAATACATAAGTACTCTCACTCTTTTATTGCTGTACATGTATCCAGACGGCTGACGGATGAGCGCAGCTGTGGTCGTGCCGTACCAACCTTTGGAAGGAATTTTATATAATAATAATGATAGGGTGCAGGGTCGTCGACATTGTTAGTATAAATCCGTGATTTTATAATGCAAACTCCAGCCGTGGCCGTAATAGCAATAATAATGCCCTTGGTCTCTTCGCTCTTCTCGTCCATCATCCTCTCACGCCACGGTACGGCAGTCCGGTACACGAGACGGGATTCGGAGTCTCTTTAGCACGGGTAAAGCCCATGTATATATACATCTCATTATTGAGCTGCTTCTCCTGCCGCTGCTTTGTATTGCTACTGCAATATAATACAAAAGAAAGGAGTCGCAGCTCAGTTGAATCCGAGGATGAGGAAAAGACCCACAAACTATTACAGCCTGCTTACAGGGTTTCAATCTCCTTTCTTTTGTGCAATCCCAAAGCACGATGATGTTTTGATGCAGGCGGGCAGGCAATGCGATAAAAAGTCGCAGAGCGAGTATAGCGAACAATGCGCGCAGAATAGAGCACAGACTCTGTAGTACGCGAAAAGGCACGGCACGGCCGCTCTTTCGCTCGGAGGCTGCAAAAATTGTGCTGTTCCAGTAAAAGTAGTGCGACTATTTCACTACAGCAGCGCTTTACTTTGCGCTGGAGAGAGTTTGGCTCTTTAGTTTTAGCGTGGCTGTGGCATGCTTTTGCTGCCTTGCCTTTCTCTCCGTCCGCATCTCTCGGATATTTTTGATGCGCAGCGCAAGACTTCTACGGCCACATCTCTCCGTCTCTTCTCTTCTCTCCCTTTGCTTTTGCCTTTGCTTGTGCCTTTACTTTTGCTTGTGCCCGTCTGCGATGCGACGGCTGTCGTGTCGACTCCACAGCAGGCTAACAATTACCGCACGGCCCACTGCTATTCTCCTTGCTCGCTTACTGCAAGGGAAAGACTGCATGGCAGGCAGCTGAAATTGTACAGAAAATCCGGCGATTTTTCCCGTGACAGAGGCAAAGGCAGGGAACGGGAAAAGCCAGTCGGAGCAGCCAGTATTGAGTATATCTAGTCCGCTGGAGTACGACTCGCCCCATAATACAGTTTTGGAGCGAAGCGTGGAAAGAACGCAGCCCGAAGCAGCCGCATCCGCATTCTCCGTCTGCGTCACCGTCGCAGCCAGCCAGCCGCAGCCACACGCCAGCAGTCAGCCAAGCCAACGCTTCGCAGATCGCAGCCCATCCGAGCAAATGGCAAGTCACCTCGAGACTCTCGTCACTCGACTCGTGAAATTTGTGAATTCGAATCAGAAACCACTTGGTTTGGTTTCGGTCGGCATGATTTCGAGTGTTGCTAATTTCTCTTCTGTTTTCACCAACGACGACCTCCTTCGTCGTGACTTTTTGCTGTACAACCCGATTTCCGTGGACTCGCTTTTCTTGCAAGCTGGAGACCCGACGTCCGCTTCAAGTCAACATATTGCCGTTTTTGTTACGTCGGCCGAGACTCAAGACGTAAATTCTGTACCTTTTGATGTCGTGTCGTTTTTTTGAGTCGCTGTTCGCTGCTCGAACGCTTTTGTGCAATTGTAATCTTTCTCTCTCGATGTATTTTGTACACGCTCAATTAATTAATGCGAGTTGAATGGTTTTCGTGTCGCTGCTGAGTGTTCGTGTGTTTTGTGCTTTGCTGTTTCTTACTTTTGTAAACTCGTCGTTCGTGTCGTAATTCGTAATTTTGTAAACCTATTTTTGATTGTGTGTGATTTCACATTTCACTTGGAGAGTCAGTTTGCTATGGGAAAATCCAACTGCAGACTTGCGACTACGACTTTGGTCTTCAGAAATCTTGTCGTCTCATCTCTGCATCCAAGCAGGTAAGGTTCGTCCTACTTCCATTACAGAGTACGCATTCTCATTATCGCATATCGTCTTAAAGTGCGCATAATCCTTTGCACGATCTTTAAACACAGCCGAGTAATTAACACAGTCGCACTTTGACCTTTTGCTTTTCATTTAATAAATTAAAAGTAGCCATGCAGAAAAGTCGTCGAGTGCAAGCAGAAGGCGAGGCAGGATCGGAAGAGCGAGATCCGAATTCCATTCCGTGTACTCATGTCGTGTTAAGGCGCTCACGCTCTCTCGCAGTTCGCAGTACGAACGGGTTGGACGCGGACGCGGGCCGCCGTGAGGATTCCCCTCATTTAATCTTCTTTGCTCTCCTTCCTACTCAAAGCCTAGCCGAGCCTACCCACACGGTATTTCGAGAACTCCATCCAGGTAGTCAAAGCCAGAACGAAGGGAAAGGTGCCCGTGTCGTGATGGTCTGCTAAAATAACATTACTTGGATCAAACTAATTCGGGCGTGATGACATGATTTCATCATCGCTCGCCTGCACGCATGACGCGTGCACGCAATTTTGATTAAACACAGTCGCCACGCATTTACTCAAATGCACGCGGAAGGGCTTCGACTGCATTTACACGGCTGCTGCACAAATAGGCAGAAGAACAGTTCGACAAGCGTCTTAAATATTCTGATTGTCACATCGCCTTGAAAGACGCAAGGAAAGGCAGGCAGGCGCTTGCTCCATCGTGATCCGCACTCATTCTTGTCCTCTTTTATTTTATCTCTTGACTTTCTCCAGCCACTCGCACGCTACCAACTTTCCTGATCATTCATGCAAGTAAATGTAAATGGAATGAAAAAACGAGACAAAAAGTACTTCTTTTCTTTATTCTGGCAATGCAATACAAAGAATACCCGTGAATGTGAATACTTGAGAGGAAAGTTCTTGAGCGTGTTGCGCAAGCAAAAGAGACGAGAAACAGCAGCCAGCGAGAAAGGGCAACAGGGAACTTTGGCCGAGCAGGCGAGCGAGCATACGGCACGCAGTCAGCGGATGATGAGCCTCAGCGCGCTGCTGCGCTGCGTGGGGAAAGTGTAATGGAAGTGTAAACTTGTTCGGCTCCACGCTCCAGAAACTTGAGCGGAGGTCTGCGCTGCGCCCTAAATGCGTCACATCATGCGATGATGGCGATGCGAATGAGCATAAAAAATTATGTACATTACGAAACATGAAACATGAGTGCAGGCAATGACAACGACAACGACTGAAGCGAGTGCAAACTTATTCAGAGTGCTGCCTGGTGAGGCGCTAATGAAGAGTATTTAACACCAATTTGAGCCAGGAATCCTTGGCAGACTCACAGAATCCACAAAAACGCGTTTCAGAATTTACAGTAAGAATTATTGATTTTCTGTAGTAAGTTTCCGAAACTTTCGATGCGACACAATCAAATCTAGTCTAAAGTCGCAATTTTTTCAGGCTTCCTTTTCAATCAGCCACCTTGGCTGCGCGTTTTTCCTGTACTTTTCGGTCTGCAGTGACTCAGATTAAATTCAGAGTGCATGCATGGCAAAGCGATGTGATTTTCTCAATTTCGAATCTCCTGCTGTGCAGGTGATATTATAATTTAATTCTACAACGCGGAAGATGTTTGTGCTGTTTTGTTCTAAAACAAATGCTTTGAGTCCAGAAATGTAATGAAGAAGAAATCCAAGAAAAACGCCTTTTCTCGCCGACGTGCATTCATTTGATGAGGATAATGATTATTATTATTATCACTAATAAAGGAAAGTATGAGTAAAAACAACACTTAATGCGACCGTTCCGAGGCGAGATGAGAAAAGCGACGAAACACACGGCGCTAATGTCTAATGGAATCGGTTGCTTCCAGCAAGCCACGTCACGCATTAAGCAGACAGACTTCGGCCTTTCCATGTGCAGAAGATCAGCGTAGCACTCACGAGCAGTGCGCATCGTAGTGCTCGAGCATCAATTTTTTATCGCACTCGGCCCAAGCTTGTGGTTGTGGGAAATTGGGCAACTGTCGTTTTTATGGATTTCAATTATGATTCGCTGCTCGCATCGCATCCTCATCGCAGCATCACTTCACTCACGTGGACGTTGTGGGCTCTGACTTGCGATGCACGAAGCATGAAACGTGAAACACGAATGACAAAGAGTGTGAAACTGGAAAACTGGAATCGGAACGGAAAGAAGCAAGCAATCACTATCGCAATCGCAATCGCGAATGGTGAAAGATGCTTCATTTTGCTTCCTTTGTAATGTCGTTCCTATAAAATTCAAATTCCTTCACAGTTTCTGACGCTGATAAGCAATGGCAATCTCCAGCTTTTTCTTGCGCTTGCGCTTTGCCAACTAATAGGCCATTATGGTCCGAGTTGTGGTAAACAGGATCGAGATATGAATCCAATTAGCAGCATTGCCTGTGGTCAAAACAGCCCTCCCGTAATTATCCATCCAATTTGTGCATGACTTCATGAAGCGCATTGCATGCGTGCTCATTACTGCTAGTACGAGTGAGTTCAGCTCACGATTAATTAATGTGTAGATAATCTGTCCTTAAAGGAAGCAGATAGCAAAGCACGTTGGCAAATAACTCATTAAATCTGGCTCTCGTGTGCACGACGACTGCTAATGAGCAATGAGCAATGAAGACATTGTATTCAATTTTTCGAATTGAGCTGATTTTTTGACACAGATCGATTTAAATCGCAAAGGACGGAATAAATTAGCGAGCTTGTAAGCATAATTTGTCGTTACGCATTAGGATTAACATAAACACGAGCGATTGAAGCAAAAACGCTCTTCGTAATGCCGAAAATAGAGTGACTTCTGCGAATAGCGACTGTTAACACAGAAAAGACGTTACAGTTTACGGTTTATGAGATCGGACAGGCAGGCAGGCAAGTGTGTTGTACAAATGGAAAAGACCTTGTCCTCCATTCCAGATCGTGCCGCCGTCTGTTTCTGCCGCTTGGCTTGGCAGCAGCAAAAGCAGTGATAATTAAACTAAGAATATGACATCGACTTTGATTAGCCTTTTTGTCTCCTGCATTTGAGGGCTTGGCATGGCACTCTCATCCTCATCTCATGAGTATTACGTATTACTGGGGACCCATAAAATCCATTTTGTATTTACATTAAGTGCCTAGTTTGCATATTTATTCCTGGAATCTGTGTATAGTCCGTGAAACACCAAGCCAAAGCCAAAGCAGGAATAAAGCGAGTTTTTTTGCTCTTGAGTCCAAACAAGCCAGAAATAAATCGAAAACCCAAAGCGGTTTACTTTACTTTACACGAGCACATCGTGTACTTTGACGAGATAAATTGAAATGCCTGACTGCCTGCTTCTTTTCTCTGAACATGGCCTGACCGTGAGACTCTTTTCAGAATCAGCATGAATTAGGATGTGCGCGAGATAGCACGCACGCATTCCGACCCGACTGAGTCTCTGCTCTGCCTGTGCCCGCACAGTGTGAAATGTTAATATTAATTTGACGACGACGGCAACGACGATGAAGTCATGCAGCTATCAATTCAGATTCTGATTGTGGAGCACTGTTAATAAGTCGCAGGCGCAGCTCAGTACACAAGATAGCTAAATGCTAATGCTAAGTAGGTACGAGTCGTACGAGCGAGTATAGCACGGAGGACGGCTGGCTGCTGGCTGCTGGATTAACCATTTTTCTTTCCCATGAACCACATTTTTCTTGAGTGCCATATTATGTTACTATTCTTCCCTGCCTTTTTGTCACCTACAACTATGCTGGATAGCTGGATGCTTCCAGCAGAAACAGTAGCAGCCGCAGCGCAGCCTCATCGAACGCGAAAGCATATTTATTGAGACTCACTCGCATACTTCAAATAATGTGGCATGGCGCATATAAAAATAAATGTAATTCAAACCCAATATGCGATATGCCCTCCATACAAGCATGCCGGGGTTATTATTCACTCTTCAGCCGCAGCTTCGGCTCGGCTGCCCTCGCTGGTTGTTGTCGCTCTCGCGTCATTATCAGTCGTCCAAGTTTAGGCTGGCTGGCTGGATATACGCAACAACGCAACCGCGAACGCGAAAACATCACAGCCATGCCTGGGCCTTAATAGCGTATTGCAGCAAGCAGCAGTGGTCGAGGCTGATAAAGCATCATTAAATAAGCCAATAGCCAAAGTGTTCACATTCACGCAGTCTATGGGAAGCATTAAACATTGTATAACGCAGTGTGAGATATGAAACTGGAATTGGAAAGACAAGACAAGAGCAATGTGACTGCCTTTGCTTGACTAACTTGCTAAATACTCGCCAGCCAAGCCAAGACACAATGGAATATAATCCAGTGCAATTTGTCTTTTGTCTCATCACTCGATTCCGGCACCTTCAACCAGGCACATAAACTCCAGTAGATTCTTAGTGGACGAACGTTTCTTCAGACTTCGGCTGTGGTTTAGTTTAACGAGAAGACAAGCGAGCAGATGCCCGAACTATTGTGTCTTGTGTCACGTGAAGGCCATGGCCATCGTCATCAGGTACGTTGTTGCTTCAAGATTTCATTTTGGGTCACACATAAAACGTGAAACAGAAGGCCAGGTAGTTCTTTCTCATGATTTCCGCATCGTGTCAGTGTCACGTTGCATCTTTTGAATCATTCGACGAGCCGAGACGAGATGAAGAGAGTGAAGCAGCAAGCATTTTCCGTGCAGTACCGAAAAAAAGGTGCATTTTAAGTGTGTTGGTATCCGTTTTCTTGAATAATATCCTCGTTACGTAAAGTTTGGGCCTGGATTAGCGGCATTCATTCATTCTAGAGACGGATTAGCAGGAAATGTACATGAGCATGAGTAATACTTAATACAAAACTTCATCTGTTGTCATTTCTTAATCTTCTCGTGGTCGGTCGGTTCAATAACGACCAAAGCCCAATCTTTGTTATATCATGCGAGATGCGAAGGTGAGAGCATTCGTCATTCGTAAATTTAGAGCAGTCAAGCCAAGCCGAAGTCGAAAGCTGAAGCAAGGCATCCCAGGGAAATGAGTAGGAAATGTACGAGCAGAGATAAGAAAGATGACGTCTTCGTCATGGCCATAATTCTAATCATTGCATACCGCCTGCCTGATTTGAATACACGAAAGACGCGAGAGACACGAGTGGATGATTCAATTGAAATGCTTCTGCTTTATGCTTTTGAATTCTGCTCTGCATTTGACTGTATAAATATTTATCAGGTCTTTTCAGTCGACAGAGTCTTAGAAATTGAGGTGCGCCCATCATCTACGTTCTTCGTCTTCGCTCCTGGAGTTTCTTTTGTTAACTTGCGCAGATTCCTTTCCTTTGTCACATAATTAGAGTATAGAATATTATATAAGCGTAGCGTAGCATGGCATAGCACAAAGCGTGGTGCTCTGCCTTCGTCTCTTCGTTGTCAACAACACTTAAATAAATCTGAATGGGTAGAGGAACACAATTTTCTTAGACGAGACGGTGTGGGTGCATTGTGACAAAGTCAAATTATCTGTCCGAAAATGAGTTTCGCTTAAAAGCGTCTTAATCAGATTATTGCGTGCAGTTTTTCGATTCGTCCGTGATATTCTGCTTCTGCGAGGCCTTCCTGAAAGCAACAAATGGGATGAGAGTAGCAACTACAAAGAATATTGGCATTAAGATGATGATTACATAGTTTTACTTATGGTATTAATTAAAAGTAGAAGGGTAGGAGTACAAACAGAAGGTAGCAGTAATAATAATGTTAGGCATGATCAAAGTTGGTGCTGGGCTTTGCTTTGCTGGGGTGAATTGCGCACATCAAAACCAGAAGCCAAGTTGCTGTTTATGCAGTTCAAATCTTGCCCACTTAATAATTTAAGCAGCTTGCTTCTGTCCCCTCTCTTTATTGTTTTCTTTTACTTTTCTCTTTGACATGAGAGAAACGCTAAAATGAAAAATTGCCGAAGAGCAGAGAAGGAAAGCTTGAAGGTGGTGCTTCTTTCTTATTAGCCACTGCGGCTGCGACCAAAGTGAAAGACATGCACGTCTGTCTGAGAAATGTAAAATTCTCGACTCGGCTGGTTTTTGCTTAGACTAAAATTATAGTGAAATTAAAAGAGTTAAACTAACTTTTGTCCTTGCCAAAGTTTTTTGTCACCTTTAGACAAAAGACCCCAGCCGAGTCGAGTCGACTTGAAGGAGGGCGGCTGTTCAGGAAAACTTTGCCTGGTTTGTAAAAATTTAATATAAAAGTTCATCGTGTACGCTTTGTCTCTGCCGCCGAGATGAGATGACTTATCATGTGTGCATTAAATATTAAAATATTTACAAACTCTTCTGCCTTCTGCGTTTTGTCATCCCTGCAGAGAATTTCCATTTTGCATTTCTTTGCAAACGGCTTGACGACGACGCGACGCTGCGCTGCGTCGAAATTGCTTCAGATGCTCTCTGCGGTTGAGATGAATCTAATTAAGTTCTTCTTGGAAGACACAGTCGCAAGTCACCTGTTTGTTGAATCGAAAAGTAAGGCTGAAAAGTTCTGCAAAAATCACGAATGCGAATTGAAAATTAAGCTTGAGAAGGAATTTAATCGGTTTCCATTTACCTCTGCTGTCTGAGCCAGAGCCCAAAGTCTTCGCGTATTGACAAATTTGCTATTCTTACTTTATAATTTGCTGCTTGCTTCCGCTCAAGCCTAAGCTGCAAAATTGGGCTTCAGTATCATTCTAGCCTGGCGAATTTGAAGTGCCGTACGAAATAACGTCATACCATGCCAAGAGAAGAGAAGAACTTGAGTCTTGAGTTTCCGCCGCGTTCCGTTCGCCTCACAGGGCACGAGAAAGTTAACTGTATTTATTTTTCATCAATTCGGTACGTTGCTCGTTGCTTGCTACTCGTCGCCGTGCCGTTTTTGTATTTGCAATTGGTGCGTATTGGATTTCCTTTTATTCTCTGCATCTTCGAGCTGCCTTTCTCTTTGTCTGCGTGTTTATCTTGAATTGGCTCAAGTTTCCATTTTCCATCATATTGCTTTGCTTTTTACTGCGTCTTCTTCTCTACTCGTCTGTAATGAGGCTTCGTTGGCCGTGAAGTGAAGTGCGTACGTCGCAAGTCTCAGTACATTCGATGTACGTAAATAAGACCAATTGGAAATTTCAAAGAAGTGAATCAGAATGCTGAAGGAGCAAGCCCAATAAAATTCGAGAGGGATAAAAGCTGCTGCTTCTCCTTCCAGACAAGACGAAAGCCCGGCTGCTGGCGTGGCGTGCCCTCCTCATGTCTCGTCTTGCTAAATCTCATCTCATTACGGACTTGCTAATTAAACTTCTTTACTACCGAAAGTATTTTCTTGCCTGTCTCGCCTCGCCTTTGCCACGATGAAATGAAAGAAGGAAAGCCGGGGCTTAATGAGAGTCCGTGCGAGTCGGGCAGCGAAGCGCGGCGTTTTCGAGGACAAAGTTTTATTAGTGCACACATCAGCGAACGCGAATCGGAGCAGAGTAGATGCATGCATCATTCTGGCACGCACGCAGCTGAGATTGTCCGCATTCACGTGAGAAAGTGTGTTGCTGACACGGGAGAGACGAAGACACGACACAAATTAAAAGCGGGACTAAAATACTTTATAAATTGCTTTACGGACAGCACAGCACCTTAAACATACATATTCAGGCCAGGCTGGCAAGGCATAATTTCCATTTATGAAGCACGAAGATGGAGGCTCTGCGATATAAAAAGGGATTCTGTGCAGAATAAAAGAGGGCTCGAAAAGAGGCTCCATAAAAGAAGACGTTAAATGAAATGCATCTTGACCATAAATTTTCGTCTCTTTTCAGGAAGGTGCCGCCTGATGAAGGATATCATAAGATGTTTGATGAGGACGACGGTGCGACCAGCAGGGCCAAGTGAACTGTGAATAAAGTAAGTTGTGCTTTTGTCGAGTGATTTCGTGTTTTTGTTGCTGCTTTCTTGCCTTTAATTGTAGTGAGTTGCAAATGACCATTATATTTTCATTTTACATTGCCAGTTTCATGATTTTATGATTTTCTATCATTTTCTCGTATAGAGGGCATGCTTTCTTTCTGTTCTTCTTGTCTGTAATGTTTTAACGGGTTGAACCCTGGCCTTTGAATCTCCACACCGTACCACACTCCAAATGGAAAGCGCGAGAGAGCATGATTGTCAGAAAAACATCAGCCTGTGCGAAGTTTCAAGAGAAAATTGTTCATAAATCTTTAAACTTAATAGATATGTCAGAAAAGATTTTCTTTTGACATAATCCTTCGGCTATGGCTCAGCGTAACATTTTCACGGCTGCGGCCATGCTAGGACATACCAGACTTTTCGAACACTCAAAGCATCCGCATACGAAGCGGCTTGTCTGGCGGCTGCCTCGCCTGTGTTCTCGTCCAAACAAAATAAATTAATTACAATTTGCCGACAGCACCACACCACACGCCAGTAAGAAATATTCCCAGTGCATGTAAAATTTAGTAATTGGTCTTAAGAAACGAGGAGCACAATGCACTGGAGTCCATCAACCGTGAACCATGGAGTTCATTTCCCAATTACCCATTTAAGCTAGGCGCGGCGTGCTCCGCTTTCGATCCCGACCTTCTGTTGTGGGTTTCTCGCGGGACGTCGAAATAGAAAAACGTCTCTAGAGCTGGCAAAGCTCAAGCCAATATGTAAAATGCAGAAGGTGAACTGCGAAAGAATGGCTTCGGAGATAAATTCTTATGCATACACACACGGCATACTTTCTCCATTCTTTTCTCATCCTCCGCATTTCGGAGTATGTATGAAATATTAAAAATGAAAATTCAGGAATATTTTCCACATGCAAGCCTCACAAAAGGAAGTATGTCTATCGATTTCAATTAGACTGCGCTGGGAAACTTTCCTCTCTGTATGCATTGTATGCGTGTATCTTCCACAGAGTAGAATACTGCATAGCATTAAAGCGAGTGAGTTGTAGTTTACTCGACTACTCACTTCATCTTTTCAACTGCTCGTTGTCTCGTCCCGCGTCTCGAGCAAAATGACTGGATGAATATGCCTGGCTTGGTTGGTTGGCTGGTTGACGGAGCCTAATTTGTAGTTTGCCAGGTTTCTTTGTGCAAGCCTGCCATCAAGTAGAACACAAACGCTTGACGCTTTATCCTTTATCTTTCTTTTGAAAAATTCAGGCAAACATGCAGCATTCAGCGTACAGGGTAGAGAAAATTATCCGGGTTAACTTCGAAAGGCGACGGGTTTCGATAATGAAGTCATTCCAGTTTTGACGTAGGGGGTCGTAGGCAATGTACTAATCGGGTATTGAGGACATCGGTTAAATGAGTTGCAGTTACGTTGCGTTACGTTGTGCTTCGTCCACGTCGTCGTTATTTCATCCGAGGCATCCATCACACGTGGGGCACAAACGTCTGCGACTTGCGATGGCAAAGTTGGCACAGGCACAAGAATGAAGAAAGTCCACAACGTGAGAGAAGAAAATTGTCAGATTCTTGCTCGCTCTTTGCTTTCGCCGTGCCATCCCACGCACAGAATTTTGCTTACAGACAATGCGTGCTTGCTTGTACAAACACAGTTGACTGAATATTACAAAGATTTCTGTGTACATACAAAAAATCTTGCGTCTCTTGCAGTAGCGGGCTCGACGTCTTCTTGGAAGCAAGCAAGGCAAAGCTCGTATGCAGACATTTTTCGTTTGCTGCTCCGATGAGTTTCTCTTTTTATTCCTTTCTTGGAACAAATTCAATCCTGCCGTTGACGCTGTGTCGAGTCTCATATTTTTATTTCATTTGCTGCCTATTTCTCTCTCCAATGTGAGCTTGGAATTCGAATGCGGATGTGCTCGCTCGTCGCTGCCGTCGCTGTTTGACGGCTTGATCTTTCGATTTGAGAGCACATCATCTCGCATGAGCATGACGAGCTGGAAGCGAAAGCGATGCAAAGAGGAAAGAAATGTCTGCCTGCCCGGTTGGAAATCGATCCCCAAATTGTGCACTGCTGTTTGTTTAATTCAAACTGACATTTGACAAACTGAAATACAAAATACGAAATACCGTGAGTGAGCGGGGAAATTCTTATTGTAAAACGAGCAGTTTCAGTTTGCGTTTGGTAGAAAATTTCTTGACGGCTTGGCCTCCGGCCAAACGCCAAACTTGCGTCAAGCACAATTGCGGCAATTTCATGCGGATTAATAAGAAAAATATGAACCATGTTTAATTATTTGAGTTGCAGAATGACTGACTGCCTCATACAAAGACAAGACAAGGCATGGCTGACACAAGAATTGAGTGCGCTGTGGCTGGCTGGCTGGGACGCAGATGCAAGATAGTTGCGAGTCACTTTCACATTTTTCTCTTTTACTCTGCCTGCCACCTCAGCCTCAACATTCAGTCGTCTGTGCTGCTGTCTGGTTAGGATTCGTCGAGTTTGTCTGTTCATTTATAAAAGCGGACAACTCATTATCTTGAAAACGGAGAGGAAGGAAAAGCAGCTCGAGTGCGGAGGAGGCAGCGTGCGTCATAATTTCGTGTACGCGTAGTACTTTATACTCGTGCGTTTATCCCATTCATTTGGTCAATCTTTCTCTCTTTTCTCTCTCGTTGTCATTATTACCCCCTAGCATAAGGCATAAGGACTTTAATACACACACACACTGTGTTAAGTTGTGCTCAATACATTTTGCTACTAGAAATAACACAGCATAATGCACGCACATATTCGTATTTTATTTGTGTACGAACTCCGCCTCGTTCTTTTTCCTGCGCCGTGCCTGTGCCTGTGCCCGTGCCTCACTTTATCTCCGCCAAGAATTCATGACCGAGCCGAGCTTTTATCCTTTCCGTATTATAAACATACTCTCATCATCGTAGCTGTTGCTGTTGCTGTTGCAATTTCTCGTTATTTCACATTCCGCTGGCCCATACTTTACTTTCCTTTCCTTTATCCTCGAGCACTCCGCCGCGCGGTCGTAAAAGGATAGCGCTGGATTTGGCGTGGCGTGGCGCGGCGTGGATACGTGAAAGTTGAATCCAAGTCAGTCCAGGTCTTGCGGGATTCGGAATTCGACTGCAGCACAGCGTATTGCGTATCCGAGGCCAAGTCGAAATAAAATTATAATGTTAGCCGCTTGCATGCCGTATTTGAGTATTTGTCTCACTCCAGCTTGTCTGTCTTGTCTCCCTGCTACTGTTGTTTCACTCGTAATTAATTATTCACATCGCAGCAGCCAGCAGCAGCTCGCTCTCGTTCACCGCTCCTCTGCCTCTTTTGTTTAGCCAGCTCATGTTTGTGTCACTAATAAATGTGCGTATCTTTTATCCAAATTCCAATTCCATAACCCACGCATGTTATCGCAGGCACGGACAAAATGAACCATAAAAACGGGTCTCTGAGCGCATTATTGACGTTAGTCTGCTCGAGGACGCAAATACGTAGGCAGGCGGGCAGGTTTGGCTTTAGCACTGCGACTGCGGATTTAATTCCCAAATACAAATTGCAGATGGGTGACTGGCTTTCGCTTTGTTTCCGATTACAGTCAGCCAGTCAGCCGGTTGCTCAGCGAGAGACGACGCGAATTATTACGCATTGTGTCAGCTCAGTCGAGTTATTTCAGGTATCTCGCTCGCAATCGCAGATTTCTGTGCTGTGCCGTGCCAGAATTTAATAATTCCAGTGAACTGGAGTCGAGGAATACGCAGAGTAAGCCGAAGTCTTTTGTGTTATATTTGTAGCTTTTGTCTATTTAATTATTTCTGTCATTTATAAAGTAATAATGCGGATTTGTCTCGAACTGACAATGGCGGCCATGCGGTACGGCAGGCAAAGAAGTAGTTCACAGTTTATCATTGCCCTGCCCAGAATGGCGGCATGACATGGAGACTGTCTTCCGTCAGTCGCTTACGTCTGTCGCGGCTCGTGTATAATCAGACAGAGAGATTTATCGTTCCAAAGCTGCGCCCGGGACGGGGAAGAGCTCAGGCTAAAGCTGCTCGATTTTCTTTTGCTTTTGCTTACGCAGAAGATGAAGAAAGTGAAACAAATAGCTGCGGGATTCTGAAACGAAATGAGCAACGAGGCTGCCTGCCCCCAAACGCAGGGCATACGGCGCAGAGGGGTCGAATTCCATCTTCCAAGCAGAAAAGTAAAACAGTTTTCATTTAATTTCAAAGGCAAAAGGCTCCAGCTGTACAGAAATTAGAATGCCATCGAGGAAGAACGCACAGGCACGCTGTTCATATTTTCATATGGCAGACAGGAAAGAGGAATGATGAATATTATCGGATGCTGGAATAAGAAAATGGAAACAGAAACAAAAACAGAGAAATAATGCACCGCGAATGGCGAATAAAGAAAAACACACGGATTTATGACAGTAATATCCTCTTTAATATAAGGCGAGGATGAAGATGATTTACGTCTGCCTGGCAGACTGTCTCTGTCGCAATGCAAAATGAGACACAGCTCCTTCCTTTTATGAGCACACCACCATGATTCTTAGCCACTAAATTTATGCAAATGATGTGCGCATTTGAAAGCATGCATGGCATGAAGGGGTTTTGTTTTAGAATTAAAGCGTCTTCGTCTGTGTGCATAAAGCGAACAAGCGAAACGCGAGATTAATTTTGTTGGTTACTTTCTCCACGAGAAGTAGAAATTAAGTGCAGTGTATGCAATTTATGAAGGAAATCAGGAAACAGTCAAAGGCATGGAGTTTCGCTGTTTCCATCCGAAGCTGCCTGCCCAAGGCGAGGCGAGAAAGGCGTCAGGTGTACAAAAGAAACGACGATGCAGTGCTTTGCTGGTAGCCGGTAGTCTTCTGAATAGGACATAGTCAAATCCAAAAGTAGAAAAGAAAGTAGATCACATTTTTCATTTACTTTTGTTCTTTGCTGTGCTGTGACGTGAATGTGTTGCCTGGCTTCTTTCTTTGTGTGTGCACACGCACGCAACTCGGACGGAGCCACGCCGTCACTGAGTCACCGCCTCCGAAGGACCCGTGGACTCCGTACACTGCAAGCGCCTCGGACTCGAGGAACTGGCCGCCGATTCCGTGTAGTCTGTCTCGACTCCTTATCATTCACCAGTCCGGTGTTCTTGTAACACTGTCAACTGGACGGAGAACTGATAAGGGCTTGAGCGGACATGTTCGTCAAGGATCACGGCCTTCGACATCGACGCGGGTGCTCTCCAACGTCAACCAACGACCGAAGGTAAGGTAAGACCAGTAAAATGTGCTTTTCAACTACAACAGAATAAATGTGAATGGACGGCAGTCAGGAGAATTTATTTTGCATGCCTATTTTCAACGTCAACTTTATTTCCACCTGCATATTGCATGCATTAAGAACCTTCATTCCCGGCCATTTCATGGAAGATGCTGCTTACATTTACAACTGAAACCCGTAAGACAAGCTGATGTGGCCACTGCCACTCGCTGGGCTGAATGCTGGCTGGAAAGGAGGAAGATTATGCTCTGAAATATTCATAAAATGAAGGTAAGGAATGGAAAATGGGGAAATAAATTCCTAACCTTTTTCATTTTTTCATGCGTCTTTCTCTCGTGTACGCGATGAAAGTGACTTTTATGCGTGCATGTGATATTTCATTTAACATTTACCACTCCTTTCTTTTCTTGTGCTGCAGACCACCGCGACCGAAGGCGAATTGCGCCGTGGAGGTGGCAGGCGGGCCGAGGCACCATTGCCATGGACATTCTACGTGCAAAGACACAACAATGCGGCTGACTGGCGACCGCGCGTGGACGAGGGCGGGTTGCAGTTGCAGGAAATCAGAATTACGGCGACGACGACGATGCGAGAAAGTAAATAAACATGGAGAACAACTCAGACACAAAATCCACCGAGTACAAATCAATTAAGTATTTTGCTTTGAATTAGGAAACTTTGGCTCTGGCTTTGATTTAAGAAGTGCCATTTGCATTTTGGGGTTCTGAATAAATAAAAGACTCGAAAATCTTTAAACTTGGTACGAAACTTCGAATAAATTAATACGTGATAAAGAAAACAAGCAACAAAGCATTAATCCCTTTATTAGAGTTGCTGTGCTATTGCTTTGGATTTAATTATTTAATTGGTGACTTTATTTTTGCTTCACGACAGAGTAGCGCCACCTGCATTAAATTCCCGTGCCCGTGCGTGTCCTCATTATGTTGCTCGTTAAATTAATCCGGGCATCTGCTCTCAATGCCCTGGTTCGCTTGATTAATGCGAATCGTCCTCGAGAGTTCGCAGGGTACGACACGACACGACCGTGTTTGTTATTGCTTTCTGCGGGTGGGCGTAGGAGCCTGGGTGATCCCGAATTTACATGCTCTTGGCTTTTGTCTGTTCCTCTGTCACTGCCACTTGATCCGAGCATCTCTTGACTCTTATTAGCCTATCTTCTCCAATGTCAGTCGCATCGCAAATAAGGCACGGCACCCGCTCTAATCTGCTCCGTGACCTGTGAACTCCAAGCCCAAGCCATGTCAGTTCATTATCTATGGGGAAGATAAATCAACGACCGAACCATGTGCGCCCGTGTATTTGTTCAGCTTCCACTCAAATCAGGCATCAGCTAATCATGGGCTACCCATCTATTATAATATACGAAATGGGAAAGTGGCAACCAAAGAAGGCGGAATTTAACTAGCTAAATCAAAATCTCAAACTTTCAATATTTCATCATCATTTTGCGAGTTTAATGAAGCAAACGAGACGCGAGGCGCAAGCAGGAGCACGGGCGCGGAGAAAGTCGAAATCGAAAGTCGAGTCAGGCAGGCAGAAATTAATACAGTGAAAGAAGGCTGACTCAAATCCCACAAGAATCGACCAGACCAGAAAGAGTTCATAATGTAATAGAAAAAAGTTAGCGCAGGCATTAGCATTAGCTCCTTTATGCTTAAAATAAGGCAAAAAGGCACGGCAGAAGTTTCAACCAAAGTCTTGGCAAGACCGAAACCAAGCCAAACGAAACCAGGAGTCAGGAAAACAATAAGTCAACTTCTTTTGAACGAATTCTGAACGTAATTACGGGCGAACGCAAATAACGCGAGAGCGCGAGCAGTGAGCTCAGAAATAAATTGATTAATTTGTATATTCAAACTGACGGCTGACACGCTGGCTGGAAGCAACGAGTGCCAAGCGTCTTTGTTATTTGCACAGGATTACCCACGCATTTCTGACCGAGTCAGACGCAGACAGTCGACACGGAATTCACGAATTCATGGCTTAATTAGATAAGGATTTGCAATTTGCGTTGGTATGCCGGTTGCGTTTGTGGTCAGCGAAAAACAAAACCAACGGGACGTTATAATTATGCTGGCTTGGTTCCTGTTTTTGTCTACTCGCGTTGTTGTAGGCATTAATTGTCGACAGAAACCGAACTGAATGCTACTTGCTGTAATGCCAGAGTGGGAGTACTCCTATTTTTAGCATTTTAATGAGCTTCCTTCTAATTAGGATCAGGACAGAGCCCAGTCTTCAGTTTACTCGTTCGTCGCCATCGACCAGAGCTCGAGCAAAAATAAAAATTGGGCACGGGAAGCTGCGGTTTGTCGTGCGGTGGTTTTTGCCATTGCCACTTGCAAATTGGGCGAGGAGTAGTTAACGACTGCGTGGAATCAAGCATCAAGTTTAGTTCATGTGCGCAAAGTTATCAAGACATCATGTAAATTGCGTGTCGCATATTCGTCAATAAATCTGGAGTTTCATCGTCTTCGTTAAGCCGAGCTACGCGAGGAAGGCTCTTAACAAGTTTCTCAACGCAGACGCATAATCATAATGATGACATGATCGCTGCAGGAAATGAGTTAAGTTTAAGGATATTTCTCCATCAGTCCGCACGGCCCGCAGGAGCGGTGATGATAACTATTATTATCACTACTTACGCAGCCAAATTCTACAGCAGCTCTATTCAAAGACCAAGCAAGACCAGTAATGCAAGGCAAGCAAGACACACGACACGACGGAGGAAGTTTTCAAGATGGTCCGACTGGCACCAAATTGCTGAAGTTTGTCGTACTTTGGCTTTGGCTTTGGCGTTTGGCAATGCAAAGGCACTGGCATTGCCTCGTGTATTATGAATGCACGATCTTCGTTGGCTGAACTGGAGAAAGTGCAAGCCGAGTCTTCCAAGAGCGAAATATGAAGACGAATCTAAGCCAAGCCCAAGGGTGCTGTGAGTGCGTAACTGCAGAGGGAAATTTATATTGCACGATGAAGGAGAGAGAAAGAGAAAAGAGGACAGGTCTCGAATAACTAATTCAAAGATTTATAAATGCTTTGGCCTGCCAGGCTGCTCGTGCTTGTGCTTTCGCTGGCCCACGCTATTTTAACGAGTTGTTTCAGTGCATCGCAGGGTGAAATCTTACAATTGAGGTGGTACACATTTTATTCATCAAAAAATTACGACATTATGCTGCCTGCTTGCTGCTGAGACTGGAGACTCTCAGTGTAGAGAAATGAGTTCATATATATTAATGGAATCGCAGGGAGAGAGCGGGCGAGCCAAAGAACGAGTTTCTTAAGAGTCTTTAATAATATCATATTCCCAATTCTTCTTCCCGACTCGACTTTTATTAGTTTTTGGTTATTAAATGCAAAGAATGGAGAGAAAGAAAGTTAGCCTGGCCTGCCTGAGCTTGGCTTGGCTGGGCTTCTTTTTGAACATCTGTCAGATTCTTCCCGGACCAAGACTTTCTTTGGCAGTCGCCGATTGTGCACTTGTTTACTCTTTCCCTGTCTGCTTCGTCTTTGCTCACGACGTTCTTCGATGGACGGGTCGAAGGCCGCCGACGGCAAAGGTCAGCCAAGTTTGTTGCCATTTTAATCGTCAAAGTCGAAGTCGCAGTCGCAGTCGCGTGTTTGCAGTGTGCAGTTTGTTGTTTGCTGTTTGTCTCGAAAGTAAAGTGAAAGGTGAGTAGCACGATTAAATTGATTTTGGAAGTGCGTTCAGCACGAAGGAAACAGCGGCTCGGCGAGGCTGAGGAAGGCGAGGAGGCTCCAATGTCAATAAAAAACAAGATTTAATTTTAAACCAACAAAACTTTGAAGAAGCAAGGCGATGCTTTCCTTGGTTAATCCAGCCAATATCGTTAACAGCCAATTCCGCATTTGTGCTCGTCGTCGTCGCCGCCTTGCAGCGAAATGTAAAGTCAAGTTATGAAGTGGCGACGGACGAAAGACGAACGAGAAACACAACGACGACTCCCAAGAAGAGTTTCAAGAGCTGTGCACAATTTACACAATTGATTCTCTCGAGATGGGAGAATTCATCTTCCGCCACGGGCACCGCACAATGCAGAGGCCAATGCCAATGCAAGCGGGCACGGGCACGCGGCACGCTGAAAGGTTGGAGAGCGAGAGATGGACGGACGGACGGACGGGAAACGAGAGTCTTCGGAAATGGAGAAGGAAAGCAACAACGAATCGTCCAGCTGGCAAGATGAAAGCGTCAGAAAGCTGTGGCTGTGGCCGGGAAGAAAAAGCTTCCCACTTTCTCTGTCACGGCTAATTTAAAACTATTGTTACTTTCTCAGAAACCAACACACTCATTTCTACATTTGCCGCGCTCACGCGGCCTGGCGTGGTATGCTTGACGTGTGCGTCCGCTCTTAATAGCCCGTGTACACTTTGCTTCACTTCTTATTCTCTTCTCTATAGCTTTCTTTGAGCTTACTTTCGTAACGCGTCCATTAAGAAAGATGTGGTTTACAGCATTGGACGAATAAATAAGAAGAGTACGTGCAATTAAGGTGCGAGATTTCTTGTGATGGCCTGTGATTAAAGCACGAAGGAGAGAAGGAGACCAAGACAGATGAGAGAAAGTAGGATTTCTTTGTGCATCGGTCGTCGGGTGCTTTATGAAATACGCAGTAAATAGCACGTCTCTTAATGACATCGACATCTTTACGAAGATGCAATGCAAAAGAAGGAATCAGATTTGTTTAACACGGCGGTGGCGGTGGATGCATGGAGCAGCCAGGCAATAATTGCACGAGTCGTGTGCGCCTGCTATATTTGTGCTCAATTTGTCAAAATAAATTGAGGTGCTCTCTTGAGGATGTCTTCCACCACGATGCGCCGCGCCGAGCCGAGCTGCAGCGAAGGAAAAACTAAGAAGCGATAGACGCACGGTCGGTCGGTCCTAATTTTCAAAAGTCAACATTCCATATCGAATTGCATCATCTTCCATTCCACAGCAGCGAAGAGCAAAGGCAGAGATAGAGGACGAGGCACGAGAGTGAAGAATTGGTTGCTGGAAGATAAAGAAAACGTGTGATTGATAACAAGTTAACAACGAAAACGAACACTCTTTGCCACTCGCACACGTGTACTCGTATAAAATTGATCTATCATTTGATTCTATCGTTCGTTCGAAGGTGCGTCCCGCGCCTTCGCCTACGCTTAATAAACCACTTACTCATTTCTCTGCTGCTGGCTACGAGCGTGGACCAAATGAACTGTCTACAATTCAATAAAGTACCTGTGCTCGCCTTCTTGAGTTCTTTTACGAACGAACCGCTGTTGTTCATGTTCATTGTGCCTTCTATTTCCTGGAATTGGCACAGTCAGACAGAGTTGGAGTCAATTCAGTCGAAGTGGTGTTCGGTGGGCCGCCGCTGTGATGATATTTTATTTGTTTCTTATGCACAGGGTGAGATAACCTTTCCTTCTGCCCACTTTCTCTTTTGTCACGTACAAAGTGAGCATCATCGCATGGGCACGGTGAAAGTCCTCGCTCGCATTTCTCCACTGCGCTGCCAAGTGTGTATATCTTTACAATCGATTTGAGAGGGAAACAGGCAGTGAGGCAAGAAGAATGCTGCCTCTGCTGCCGGCTTCGTTCGCCGAGGCTGTGAGTCACGAATCTTCCACTTGAAAGGTGGCAACGTTCTCAGGCCGACCAAAGTATGATGTATGAAGACAGTCCTTTCTTGCCGTGGCTATAAATAGATAACAAACCAGACCAGAACAGCATAGCACGTTGCCAGGAGTCAGAATGTCATGCCGCCGTGGTCAAAGTCTTCGTCCAACTGCTTGTTTAAAGTTTGAAGTTCAGCGCGTCGCTTTGAGTGCAAGTTGGGCATTTCTCTGTTCTGTTATCGTCCCTTGTCCAATTAATCTTGCTCAACACTCAACACTCGTAAAGGCAGAAAGAAAAGGCAGGTAAACGGAATATTCGGAACGGAAGCACGAAAGAGAAACATTTTCACCACGTTCACGTTCAAATGCTGCTGCTATTGCTAGCTACATCCGAATTTCCAGCGTCGCGCTGTAGAATGCCTAAATCGAGATGATTCCATGTTCACGTGCACGTGAACGAAGGCGTAATGATGGCAATCAGTTTGGAGTTTGAGAAAATGACTCGGATCCATTACGCGGCCGAAGATGGAGTTGATGGAAGAAGCCATGAGCCATTAAGGATCGAGATTGTCAAGTTTAACGCGCGCGCTCTGCTCCCAATGGCGGTAGACACAAATTCACATTTCGCGCTTTGCCACGCCATACCAAGAATTGAGGTCATGCAATCTAATAGAATCATCGACTGGCTGAATGGCGATGGCGAGCGAATGGCCGCCATGACCAGAAGCAGAAGAAGGCACCGGCTGGAAGACCAGGCGAACTTTGTGAGTGGATGTTGTACATTTATGGCAGTGCGTTGGCAATGTTTTTCTGTTCTACTGCCTAGCAAAGCGTAGCAAAGGAATGTCTTGAATAAAAAGCGGCTGCCTTAAACTGCAGATGCGGGCGCAGGCTTCAATGGAACGAGAAGAGCCGCGCACGAAGCATCGCGTGGACTTTCTCCTCACTACTCATTCATCCATTCTTCGTCTGTCCGTTTGTCCGTCTTTCTCTACGGCTTTCTCCTCTCCGTACTCCGCGTCTGAACTGCTGCTGGAATGGCAATGGCTCCTTGATTAGTATTCTGGAAGAATACATTCAAGTTTCTTTCGCGGACATAAAAACTTCTGAACAACATCACGGCGGCACGGCGGCTCGGCACGGAGCCTGAATTTGGAAAGAGAATTTAAGAGAAGGAGCATAAAAGGGTTAGCTTTGAGTTGTGTACACGAACCAATTTATAAATTTCACCCTCACCTGCGCGCATTCGTTCTCTGTTCTGCTACGGAACGATTACGAGCCAAATTATAAACATGTGCTTGATTACTGGTTTTGGCATTGGTGTAAAGTGCAAGGCGTCCGTCTTGGATTGATTTGATATTTAGCACAAGAATTGCGATGCGAATCGAGTCGTTTTAAGGCAATAAATAAGGAACCGTCGCGTTATTGAATGCCAGCCTGGCTTGCTTCGATTGGCCTGTAAAAATTCAAAATTCAAGTCGAGCTTCGCGAAATATTTTTATTGCATTTTCCTATCGGTGCTCCTTTCAAGTCAAGTCAAGCCATTTCACTCGAAGCCTGGAAGCACTGGCACTTGAAGTTAATGGAAGCGGACCACAGAAAATGGCGAAAACGGAAACTGCGAGCAAAGTACACTCTTTTCGGACAACCACGAAGGCGAATTGAGAATCGGCGAATGGGGGAATGGTGAAGATTTCAATCATGAATTTATGTAACAATCCTCTATAATATCCTACTTATTTCGGCAGCATTCACTTTAGCATCATCGCGAGCCACGCGACGCCGACGCCACAGTGGCAGTAGCAGTCGCTCTGTGGCTCGGAAATGGAGGAAAAATTTCGTTTACAATAATAATAAAAATATAAATACTGCAATAGTCTCGATATTAAGGCCTGCCTTACCTTCTTGTAATAATAAAATGGTTATGATGGTTGGAAGGAACCCAGCTTTTTGAATCCAATAACAATAAGCCTGAATATGGCATTTCATTACATTAAATTCGATCATTTGCCAGAGTGCGGTTCTTCCAGCGGCCAACTGTGCCAAGCCCGAAATGCAAAAATCAAAATACTGAATAAAACAGCGACAGTGCGTTTTGTGCGTTCCGTCTCAGAATTCGAATTCCAGCTCGAGATTTTATATTTGTTTTCATTTTGATTTGAATCCATAAAATTCCAGTACGCTGCTCTGCTCTGCTCTGCTGGCACTCTGCTCCTGACTGTGCAGTTCATTCCAATGGCATGGCGGTCCACACGCATTCAGGAATCTGGAAATCTGGAGGCGCTCATAAAAGTGCGCACCTGAGAGACCTGCTCAGAATGAAATCAAATCCACTGGAAAATAAAATATCAAAACCCTGCGACGCGACTGCTGCGTATGAAAGATTTGCTCGTATTTAATGCATGCGACGGCATGAAACGCAATTCTCGTTTACGACTTCCGCATTCACATTTGTATTTCTCTCCGATTATTGCTTATGCTTGTCGAAAGGCGCGCCATATTAAAATTTTAATCATCAAGTTCGTGCCATGCCAGTAAAACACGCGTAATATTTCAATTGCAACCTTAATTGAATTAACACTAGCCGATGCCTGATTGATTGAAGCCCATTTTGGCTCTTGGCTCTCGCAACTCTTCATTTGCACTTACAATTTTCTTGAGATCTGCCGTAGCCGCCGATCTCGGAAGGGGAGCACAAGTTTCGGAAGTCATCAAAAGTACAAGAGGAGGCTGAGGTGAAAAATTGTTGTAATAAAAATCCAATTGAGAGGCAGAGATGAGGGAAATGAAATGGAGCCAGTACAAAGAAATGGGAGCGATTCAGGGCAAGACGCAAGAGGCGGAATGACGATTATTATTGTGAGCAGGTTATGACTGAGTGCTTTCTTCAAGAATGGAGAAAATGGGCTGGAAGAAAACGAACGTTTGAGGGAGAAAGGTTATTATTGAGGGACCAGAGAAAGAAATATTTTTGATAAACGTCCAGGTTGGGTCACACACATTTGGAAAAGTCGCCTGCTTTCTTGTCTGATACTCCAGGACAGCTTCCATCCTTCAGAGACGAGTCTCCAATCTATAAACTTAAATTACATAATACCTTACTTACCTTACATTACTTAATTATTTTTCGCTCGTAAACTCGCGTAGCATTTTAAGATACAATAAAATTTATTGTGCCAAAAATTATAAGTGTAAGTTAACATAAAATTAATTAGGACAAGAAATCATGGTGTCATTAAGTTAGCATAATATCAATTACTTCAGACTAAATCACAACTCAATGTCACTACACAAATAAAAAAAGAAGTGCGGCTGCGCCTGTGTGCAATGTTGAAGGACATAAATTCTAAAATTCTAAATGGGCAGATTTGTAGCACCACTCGTCATTATCCAAATTGTTTCTTACGATACCTTATAGAATATACGTTTTCTGACAACATTTGTGAAGAAAATAAGTAATTCTGCTAAAATGTGCTGCTGTTGACTTCAAAATATGACCTGTCTTTCTCTGCTTTTTCTCCAAGTCACTCTAGTTTGTCAGGTGAAGCAAATTAGTGCGCCTTCTCCTTCTTGAAATCCACCAGGATATCAGCTTGATGATGAAATAGGCGAGAAACGGCCAGGAAATAATTAGCGTCAAGCTGCCTCGGGAAAGCTCGCCAAACAACCTTCTTCTCCGTGGCGCCTGCAACCCGCCATTTGACAACTGGCCATTCGTTGCGTAAGCTGCTTCAAGAATTCTCAGTCTTGCTAAAATGTGATCCACGTCCCGATTCAATCGCTCGACCGTCGTCTGCAGTACGATTTCTGAACTCTGGTGTCGGTTGGATAGCAAGGTACGATCCGGACTGAACGAATCCTGCTGCCCGTGTAGTGGCCGCATTGCCGCGAACCTTTCTTCAAAGTCAGGGTCGCTGTCGCCACTGTAGTATCGGTCTGAGTCTGTTCCCGAGTGCAGATTTTCATTCGACGCTGGTCGAATTGTGTTCTCGCTTTGATCTGCGACGATTTTAGTCTCGTCATCAACTTCCAACACTTCATCTGACGTTTCTCCTCCGTTTTCCAAATATTCGCGCAGTGGCATGTCTTTACTGCAATGCGGGATACTCCTTCGATGAATTGGCGCGGATGGTGGAATGAATTGAGACGACAGGGATTCCTTCTTGTTGGAGCAAACATGATTTAGTATGAACCCATTCCCAATTGGACCATTCTCCAGCATTTCTTTGCCGTTGGAAATGTGAGTGGGAGAGCTCTGTGTGGACGACTCAGTTGAGATGGTGGTTGGCGAGGAGGAGGCGGAGGACGTCACGCGCTCTATCGATTCTTTGATGTGGCCCATTTCTTCTCCATGTAGGTTCACAAACTCATAAAATGGCCCGACTGCTTCCAAGAAGTTTTGCACATCACCATTGAATGACATCGTCTCAACGATCTACAAAGATTGAGCAGGCTTTAAAGGAATACTGCGAATTGTGATACAAATTCCGTAATCACAAATCGACTCACATTTTTCAGTTCGTCAATGTACTGGTTCATCGCATCTTCACTCTGCATATCCCCAAGTTTGGACCAAGCATCCCACTGAAAACAAGCATTAACACATTAAGTACTGATGTGCTGAATTTGTGCTCATGCGACAGGTCTTACCTTCGCTCGTCCAATGATATCATAGAAGGCAGGTCTGGGAATGCTGCAGGGTCCTGCAATAATTCGAAGGAATCGTCAATTAGCCCGTAGCAGCCGAACACCAAAGGAGTGCGACAAACCTAGTAACTTAATTTACCTTCGGTAGACTGCTTGTATAAGCTATAGAACCTCAGCTTCATGTTGTTGGCTGGCTGATAGGGCCCTAAGATTATAAGTTGTAAAGTTAATTGTTTGGACATTTCCGATGCTTAGTCAATAATGAATTCGACTTACCATCTTTAGGTAGACTCTGTATCACTTTCACAGCGGCTTCGAATTTTGCTTGCAGAGCCATTGCGAGCGATGCGGCGAGTTTTCGTAGCCTCCAATAATTGACTTTTGTAAGATTTGTTGTTAGGATAAGTTCAACAAATAGGTAGCTTATCAGCATCTAGGCGTCGATCCCATTGAGTTCAATTTAAAACTCATCGTGATTTTCGTGATTGTTGTATCTAAAGAAGAATAGAACCAAAAGAAGATTGGAACTTTAATGGTGTGTTTTGCACTTGAAGACGAAGAAGAAACTTAGTGACGAAGACCCAGAAATTTGTAGCAATATTTAGAGTCATATCTATATCTGACATATTATCTCTTGTCTGAGGATTTCGTAATCACATAGCCTCTCTCGTACACAAATCATAGTAGTTAAAAGTTCAGAAGTAAATACAAATAGGTCATTGAAGGGCATACAGTATAACAAGCACTAAACGGAGTGTATCTCAGATAACTTGGAGAGTAAGCCGATTAAGAAATACAGTGCAGTCCTCCTATTACTAACTACTCAGAATTAATCACCTCTTTTACAAGTATCAAATGGTCAGCGTATCGAGACACTGAACGCATAATGTTAAACGCAAAAGCCTAAAGCCTACTTACCACAGTCATATTCATTGTGCAAAATGATTGGCTTTTACTTGATCTTTGACCAGGGCGACAAAGAAACTAAACGGGTTGCAGATCAGTCCAACTGAGCGAAAACAAAATTAAAACCGGGTCCTTACCTGACACTAACCTCTGCGTTCTTCTGTCAGTACATGAACTATTCTTGATATCAGTGAATTCAGCGCTTAATTAGCTGATTTGACTGGAGTTGATGCACGTTCTTCAATTAAATGCAAAATTTCCAATAATAGTCCGACTAGCTCTGCAAAGTTAAGTTACTCATTCAGCTTCAACTTAGGAATTGGCATTGGTGTTATTTTTCTTTACGATCATTACGTGATTATGAGTTTTATTACCTTGTGAAGGAAATGAGAGAGATTACATCGTACTGATGAGAATCGGAAAGCCGGAAGGCGTTCTCACGAGAAGCAAGATGCGAACTTCTCCCACGGCCACAGGCAAAATATTTTTTGCAAATATGAATTGCTGTCAATATTAATGTGAAATTAAGGCAAAAAGCAGCATTTTTCTTGCTTCTCTTGTGTGCCCACTCTTCTGATTCTGACTCAACTCTGCAAGAATTAACTCATAAAGACTAGAACTGGCCCTAAAATAAACTCCGAACTTGCCCGTCTTCCTCCATTAAAGCACAACTTCACAATCGCATCACAATAAACACGAATTGCATGTACGCTTGAATCTTGACACGGGGCGCTGCTGATCCGTGCAGTGCAAGGTAACGTAGAAAGTAATCAATAAAATACGCAGCGGAAGCCAGCGAGTCTCACTCGTCTTGTCAGTGGACAAAATGCTGCTTGTTTTGATTCGAATTTTGAGCCTGGGCTCGTGTAATGATGACAGTGTCCGAATCCGAATCGCCAGCAACTTTGCTGTGCGTGCTGGAAGGGTTGGACGCCCATCCGTCGCCTGCATTCTGCACATTTCGCTAACTTCATGCAAAATTGATGAGTTGATTCCAGGGAAGAGTTTCGCCACCTCACATTTTGGCATTTTACTACTGCTCGGCTCGGGTTAGGCACTGAACAATATTTTTAATTGTAGCTAATGCTTGAATGCTTGACCAAAAGATCATTCAGCGCCAGGGCACAGCGGACAACGTGCCGCGAGTCCAATAAATCGGAGTTCAGCAAAGTGGTCAATGGCCAGGAAGAAAACGAACGAACGAACCGTAGCTTCTATCAAAATACATGTCAACTTTATTGAATAATTTAATAATGCTGCGCTACAAGTTGCAACTACTCAATCTAATTACGGGTCAAATATTTCTTATGCTGCAGTCCATGGTTTGGGACCCACTTCCAAAAACCTCAGACTATGAAATACATAACAAATTCGCCAACATGATATATAGTTTAGCACACAAAGTACGAAATGGCTTTGGCGAGTTTTGCTAGGTTTTTGCTGAAACTTTTACTTTAAACTTTAACCTTCTGCAAAATTAATTATCAGTCAATATTCCTTAATTTACAATACATTCAATCTTAATTGAGCATGGGAAAGGACTTGCCGAGTATGTTTGCATTGCATATTTGATCAGCATTGGCTTCTGGACTTGGGCTATTTGGACGGGTAAAGAGTCTAGGTGAGTGGCCAGTTGCACAACAGAAATGAGTTAAATTCTTTCGACTAACGATTAAGCATGTTGCAGTTGCATTGCTAAAAGTACAAGAGCACTAGGACATTATAGTATCAACTTATGATTACAATTCAGTTTCGAAGTTGATTAGCTATAGCTAATCAACTTCGAAACTGAATTCTCTTGAGTACACTTGACCCGCCTGTATCGAGCCATTGTAAGGCAGTAGGCAGTGTTCAATTAATCACTCAATTACGATTGCGTTAAGTAAAGCTGAGAATTTCATTGGCAGATCGTCGTCGTCGTGTGACGATTGATGATCATTTCTTGGCGTCTTCTTGACTTCATTTGTATGGGACTTGAGAACCAAAGTAAAGTTGCAGTTGCTCTGCTCTTGTGATGCAGTTTAAGTTTAATTATTGAGTGGAGTCGCGCTAGTGTTGAGCTGCCTGAGCTCTCTGGTAAGCTGCCCTGGCTTTTCTGTATTCGTCGACATAAATTGTCATTGCCTCTTCTTTGCTCATTTCCCTCAACTGCATCCACGCGTTCCATTTCGCCTTCGCTCTGAAGTTCCACCAACTTGGCCTCGGAACGTTGCATGGACCCACGGTGGATTGTTTGTGGAGTGCGTGGAATCTTAACTTCTCAGCATTCGACTGTTTGTAGGGACCTTCCAGAAATGGACAGAATACACGTACATTCAACGGTGGCGATGGCACTCAGCTTAACTTTGAATAGCTGGTTAAAGTAACTCACCTTCTTTTGGCAAATTCTGAATGTATTCAACCGCCCGGTTGAAGTCCTCCTCCGTTGATGCCATCATCGGGGTCCGCCAAATATCACACGATTGACCCACTCACATGTTTGAGTTTGATTGTTGGCTACATGTTCACACACTTTAACAAATTGATAACCTTTTCTTCATTGGCTGCGAACTGTCCAATTCGGAATAGGAATTTAAGAGCTTCATATTATCTGTTCAATATCGGACGGGTTTGAATTTTCGTTACCACGCACGTAAAAGTGCGTTTCATACAAAAGAGTAAAAGAGAAAGGTATGCTCTTCCTCTTGAAATACGATCATTGAACAGTCGTGAGTCGTGACTCGTGAATCATGATCACCAAGAACCATACCAAAAAGACTAGGATGAGAAGGTGAGATAAGCTTAGTTCGGATGATGATGCGATCTTACTTGCTACAGCACCAGAAAAACAACAGTTTTTTAAGTGGTTGCAAATCCAAGTCTTAAAGAATGCTACCACGTCCCTCATTACGAAGGCAAAAGTACTTTAAATTCATAACAGCTCCTCGAATGCAACGTTCTCGAAATATTGATGACATCAAGCCAAGCGATACGCCTGCAGCAAATTAAGCAGACGAGGCATTAGCAGAATGACATGCAGTTGGCGAGTGAGTTATTAGCGCGTCGTTAATAATTAAGCTTTCAAATTTAGGGAAACAATGAGCGCTAGTTGTGTAAGAGAATCAGAATTGGCGAAACGCGAAACCGCCGGCCAAAATCTAACATGGATTGGCGCGATGCTGAATGTACTATTTTCGACCTTTGTAATGGAGGAGGCTGCCGGCGTCTGGAGCTAGAATGTAGCCATGGTGACTCCAGTTGTCCAGCTCGAGCTCGAAGCGTTGTTGGGTCGATAGTTGATGCATGCAAGGCTCCAAACAATAGGATCTCGGTTCTCGAACCGAATTTAACTAGCGTAGTTGCATTTACCAAGAATTCTTCTGATTACGGAAGCAGTCCTGCAAGACGGTTTGTTTCGACAGGCATAATGGCCACGACCACGGTTCAAGGCACCAGCGCAAATACAACGGGAACTCCGCAACCAGCGCAGCTGCAGAAGGTTAGAATCGGTCGGAGTCGAATTAAATGATCGTTGAACGAAACAGTTCAATTATTCCAGGCTGGGATGACAATGAAAGAGTACGAGGAATGCATTGGCCGCCTCGCCCGTAAGCCAGGCGTCAAAGGAGTCGCGGTGACAAGCGGCGATGGTTCGAATGAATCATGAATTCCCTCTCGTGTTAATGCAATGCCTACTGGAATACATTACATTGCAGGAAAACTGCTTTACCACAACAATGGAGTTGGAGCAGAAATTTTGGCGACATATATCGAGATCATCAAGAGCATTGAGTATCTTTGCACCGTGGCCGTCCGCGAAAATGATCCGTCCAGTCGCTGGCAGTACATTCGGTTCGATACTGACGAATACGAAATGATTGTCACCGTCGGTGAGTGCAAAAAGTGGACTTTATATCTCTTGCTGTTCCCATTTCTCTCGTCCTCACGCGCAGATCCAACACACTGGATATTCCTGCTTGCTGAACCACAAGAATTACACAGCAAAGCCGTGGAGAAGGAAGAAGAAGCGCTGAAAAAGTTGGGAGCATCTCTGTAACTCATTTAATGTGAATTTTTAATGCTCACAATTAATTTATCACGAATAAAGTGCGATCGGTCCACGAAACCGGATTTTCAGCCAATCAGAAACAATTTATTTCAATTCAACTGCTCTGTCACGAAAAAGATTCGGAGATGATCGAGATTCGGTCCTCAAAACTAAAAAAGGAAGTAACATAAATGTATCTTCAATTATGACAGAAGTGATGATGAATGTATAATTCGCATTTACAAATGCAAGACTCAAGACTAACAGAATAATCACTAATTAGCGTTACTTGCTACCACGCACGATTCTTACGACATGGATTCTTAAAACAATACGAAACGTGTGCGCATACGAGCACGCGCGCACGTTTCTTATTTGTCACGCAACTGGAAGACATGGATTTCTTTTGCATTTTGCTTAGCATTGCGCAAAATTTCAGCAAAAATGGACTTCGGTTCTAACGAAATCAGAGTTCATAGTTCAAATCGATAGAGCCTCATCCTTTAATATTAATACATTAATATTAGCGAGATATTAAAGTACCCACTTTGAGTCATGTATTGTCTGTACAGCTAAGGGCCTTATCGTATTGTCAACGGTGTACAGTGAAATATTATGCAGCACAGAAGCTTGAACTTAAGCAAAGTCTCAGCGTCTCCTTTCTTTACATATGAGAAAATCTCAAAATGAATTTCAAGGTGCAGTGCAGTGCAAATAAGTGCGTGAACGGTGAAGGATGAACGAGAGACATTTAAAGCGGAAAGAAGGTGCACTAATTAATTACAACATACAGCAGAATGGACAAGATATGGTGCAAAGATATGGAACTCGTGCTCACAAGAACGAGACTCAAGCGTGCAAGTGCAAGCGTTCAATTTACAACAGCAAAGTGTGTTTGTGCAGAGTCGAGATTCTTGAGACTATTGCTGAGATACAATTCAGAGCTACGAATTAACGAATTAGGAGTGTTAACTTAAAGTATTTACAATTGGTAATACTGATTGCGGGCTTCTGAATATTTAAACATATTCCAGTACGCGTATTTGCTAATTTAATTAATATTGTTGATTATTGTCAAGTCACAGACTTATTCATCCCTTTTATGATAGGAGAGCGCCTTATTGTCACATTAATTATGATGAACTGGAAGTACTTATCCTATTTATAATTATTGTAGTAGAAGATCACCCAAATTATTACTGGCTCTCTGCTAGCTAATTATTGTCTATGATACACAAACTGATTATGATGTATATCCCTCAATTGGTATTGTCCATTTCATGGCTCCATTTCACTACGTAAGTATTTACTACAAAAATCAACAATACTCGATTACTATTGCAATCACTTGAGATTCGATAGTACAATTCGTACAAACTACTTGTTTGTTCGCTCTTTTGTGAATGCTCTTAGGCATATTTACACTTTTATTAGTATTTTATGAAGAACACAACTAAAGCCAAATGAATGGGCAATTAATTGAAATGGAAGCTGAGCAGCACAACGTCGGCATGATCGCACTGCTCAGGAAGCCATTTCCATTTCCCGTTCAACAAAAAGATACTCTTGAATGCGCACAGCGCCCTTCTCCTTTCTCTTAATTAAGTGTTCAACGATCTTGTTCTCGTCTCCCCTCTTTCCTTGTTCCGTTTCCGTCTCCCTCAGGTACAAAAATATCAACAAAATCCAACCAAACTTAAGACAAACCCTTAAAAATGACTTAAACTGAGATCAGCATGAATCTTCCACAATTTTCCACATTCGAAAAGAAAGTGCGACCAGCTTCCAATGGCCATGGAAGCCGGCGGTACTTCCTTCCGGCAATGGCGATATGCTTCATCCATTTCCATCTTTCCTTCCTTCTCTTCCTACTCTCTACTTTAACGCAGGTACAACAGAATAGCACACTTTGGTTTCCTCTCTCGTTCCGTTCAACCATTTTTGTCAAATTAATTCTGGGGCCTGAAGTTAGCGATGGTTTCGGCAACATCATCGCTACCATCAGGCCCACCCCATGCTGGTGCCCTGGAATTTCACGCCAGGTTCAAATCGCGTCGGCACGACGAACGAGTCTGGCAATGAAGGCATGCACCCACCACTCTCCACATAAACTTAAAGACTGACTCAAAATAAAAATGAAAATACATTAAAATTTTAAAACGCTATTTCGTAAGTATCAAGTTTAGAGATCTTGTCCTAATCTATCAAGTTCGGCAAGCAGGAAATCGATGTCTTGTTTCTTGACAGCCGGATTCGAGATGACGTTCCTGAAGAAGTTTGGAAGGTCGCCCTGTGGCTGATACCCAATCATTAGCGTGCCAGCCTCCATCATTCGCTTTTTGATGTTGTTCGCAATTTCACCGAGCAGACGTTCTTTCTCTTTGCAGTGCGGCATGGATCGCAGTCGGAGTGGAATGTACCAGAAGCACATGTTGACAAACTCCGGCTCCTTCGTGATGACATAGAATTTGTCAGGCATGGACTTCATTCGTTCTAGCAAGTACTCGTTCATCTCCATCAGCGTGTCGACGTGCTTCTCGAGCCCGGAAGTGCCCTTTGCTCGCCACTGAATCCAAAACTTGAAGATGTCGTTGTGGCGTCCGCACTGAATGACTTTGTCTCCGGTATCGAAGCGGACGTCATAGTGTTTGTCTTGCTGGAACAAATAGTCAGCACACATTTGGTTGCAACTCGACAACAGACCCTGCAAGAGAAAGCAAAGACATTTCATTAGATTCCACGCGAGAATAATTAATCCGATCCATCAAGGGAAATGCGTACGCAGACACTAAGCTTTCAACTCTCAACACTCTCAATTCACTTTAAGAGCAGTTTCTCTTTGAAAGTGTGGCACTTACGCTTTGTTTGAAATGCACTGTGGAGCACTGAAGTACGGTGGTGAGGAGTTTGTGAGGGTTCCAAGTCAAAGAGTCGGCTCTGCAAAAAATTTGAATAGAGCAAGGCATAAAGTAATCTTGTTGACATCCAGGCGGCAGGGAGAAGACCGCATAATTCAACAGTCAAGTGCTACACGATTATTCAAATTAATTACTACTCAGTGTCAGAATCAATCAACTTCACCGCGCATTAACTCCACAGCGCAACGCAAACCTCACAAAGGAAGCCTAAGCTCAAGCTCTCAAGGACTAGGTCGAGGGATCGCAAGCAAGTATATTCAGATTCGAATATCGATTTGTAATTAAGGCCCTTCATGTGTGGCAGGCGCGAGAGAAACTGCGAGTTCTTAGGGATTCTGGCGTACCTTTCAACTCCAGCGAATCTTGGATTACGGTACTTCTTTGACATCAGTAAACTCGCGCCCCAAGCACCCTGAAAAAGATCAATAAGTTCTTGCATGAATTCATTCTGTACCCGATGTAATTTTCGCAAACTGCGCCATTCTTACGTCAATGTGAAGCCACATTTTGTACTTGGTACAAATATCAGCAATCTCGTTGATGGGATCAAACGCGCCAAAGACAGTCGTACCGCAAGTGCAGTTGACAAAGTACGGCGTCTTTCCTTCGTCCAGTGTTCGCCTAACAAGTCGTTCCAGCTCCGACGGAATCATTCGGCCCCTGTTTAAATAATTATGCTCCGCTCCAGAATTGGGGAATAGTGAATGCATTCTGAATGGACTGACCTCGAATCTGCTGGAACTTCGACACAGCCTTCCGTTCCGAGTCCAGTGACCATGGCCGCACTTTTTATGGAGTAATGACACTGGAATGGACGGAACGCGCAAAAATTTTAGTCCTGAAGTCAATTTATACGAAATTCGCATTAAGGCGGCTTACCAACTCTGAAGTGAACATGACGAGTTGTTCGGGAAGTGCGCGGAGGCCCTTCTGCTTGTAGTTGGGAAACATTTTATGGCGAGCCACGATAATTGCATACAAATTGGAGATGCTCCCACCTTTAATTGCAAGTAATTAAATTAAGAACCGCATTGAACGAATAAAACGCAGAAATGCTAAATGCGGTCCCGTGTGTTCCCTGCCGCCGGTCCGGCAAGAAAAGTTCCGCAATCTCATGCAAATGGGTTTGGGGCTGATTACATAATAAAACCGAAATGCCACACATTTTGGCGTGGGTATTTATTTCCTACTTTGTCTTGATGTGGTTTTGATACAAAACAAACGGAACTCCGGAATAGAAATGGAAATGAATGGACCGGAGAAGAAGAAGAAAAGGAATCGTGCTTCTAATGGAGTATAATAAAAGAGGATCAAGGCGGGCTTTGCGTCTTTATATTCATGGCTCAGCCGAGGCCGGGACCAGACGGGTCGGGGCTCAAGAGCGGGTCTTTTCTAGGATTTAACTGACAAATAATGCAGCAACGCAAGAAAAATGACGGGTCTTTATCCCGAAGAAGCAGAGAGAAGCATTTCAATACTTGCCTGGTGCGAGGATGGAGTCTCCGTTGGGGAATCCGATGATGTCCCGCATCTTCTTCAGCACAAAATTCTCCATGAGAATGAAGACGGGTGCAATTTCGTAGGTGAACATGTTCGTGTTGGCGGCCGAAGTCAACCACTCACCAGCCAGCGAGACTGTGTCCAGCCCGTTCGAGAGCTGATTGAAGAAGTGCGGGTGTCCTGCAAAGTGAACAATGAAAATTTCCTCAAATTCGCTACTACGTGTTGTGTTGGCTCTTAATTACGGTCGTTATTGTATTTTCATTCATTAATTTGCGCAAAATTAGCGCTGGCATTCCCAAGCGCGAGCAGCTGAGCTCAGGAATTTAATTAGCCACCGCGGAGAGAGAAACGCAGTTCAGTGATATTTTATTGAGTTATTTGACGTAAAATGTAGCAAATTGAATTCCAGATGCGGGACAGTATGACAATATGATTAGGACGTAATTTTGATACCCCAGCCCGCTTTATTCACCCCAACAGGCAGTGTGGCTCGGTGGCTGATGATGAGTAATAACTCAGTGACGTCGGAGCAGGAAGGGCTTTGCTGCCGCTGCCGTCATCTTCAGCCGAGTCAGAGATCGGGGCTGTGTGTAAATAATGGAAGCAGAACAAACGATGAGGAAACTATTACACGCTCCATTGATAATCTTTTGTATTCCATAGATTCTTTCTCCGACTCGGCTGCTGTGAAGCAAGCTTTCATATTTCATTAGAATTCTCGCATTCCCCTCAACTGCACGAACACGGAGTTACACGGACTTCTGCTAGCACGATTTGCATTTTGTTGACGAGTAATTCGCACATGGAGACAATTTGCAAAGTTTTGCCTGAATTCGAATCCATTTGATCAATGACAGTGCGACACGTTTCTGGCATTAGATTTTAGATCCGACGGCTTTCAGGCTCACAGGCATTTTGTCAGAATTCTGCACTGGAGATAATTTTCCACACTCGTCTCGGCTTGTTTTAAGTGCGACATGAAAATTCGATTCTTCTTGAGAAACAATCGAAACTTTCCCAACTGTTGTGCTGCAGAAATCACTTTCCTCCAAAACTATGCGAGACGCGAGTGCTGCGAGCTGCGCTTTGCTTGAATGGGGGAATTTCTTCCCTCTGCTGCCAGTTCGAGGCGAGTTTAATCAGGCAATCACAATCTGTTGCCCGTTTCTCCTATCCGCTCAGCTAAAAAACAAGGCGCAAAGCAAGTGGGGAGGCAAGTAGGCAGCAGAAGTTCCGAACTGCAATAATTGGAACTCAACCATCTGCAGCAAAGCACGGCAAAACTTCTGAGCGCGCTTTCCAGCGAATTTTTCACCAAGTGAATAGAAAAACTTTGGGGAAGATGAGGATATTTAGAAGCTTTTACTCTAATCCCTGTTCAGAAAATATTCTTACATCTGACGTGAGTTTAAGCCTTCTTCCCTGCCCTATCTCATCTCGGCTGTGTTAACATTAGGAATTCATTCGTTCCTGAATGCATTGCCGCTTATGGATTCGTCGGTGCACAATTTGCAATTTCTCCCGACACGAAACAGCGAATGCTTTCTGGTTTTTCCTTCAGATGCAAGAAATTCTGGCATTTCTGCGCATGAATGACCTCAGCTGGAGTTGCTGTGCAGGATTTTGGATTTTCGTGTTGGAGCAGAAACAGAAACATGACACTGACATGAAGTGCTTGCTTTTCCTAATGCACGTGTTTTCCGAGTGCGAATGCGGATGCCTTTTGAAAGCCAGTGGCCCATATACGGCGGTGGCTGAAACCTAAGCGGTTAATCGCCTTAAGTCCGCCGCCACGGCCCCGAGCCCCACTCCACTCTTGTTGGAGTGGGATTTTGTGTGGGTGGATTGTGCATGATTCTGAATTCGAATTCCTTGCTTAAATGGTTCTAGGTTCTGGTTCCAGTTTAATAATCGCTGTGGTTGTGGTCTGAATCATGCATTTGAATGGCAGTAGGCGTTCGTATAAATCATCAACAGTTTTCGATTCTTTCTGATTCAGGCTGCAGAGTCGAAGAAAGCCTTCCTGCTGCGAGTGACGTAAATAGACGGCTAATGATACTTGAGTGACTCTTAAATAATGCTATTACTCTCGTCTCCTCTACCCTGTTCTGTGAGTACACAAAACACAAGCACGCAGCTCCTCATCAAATCAGGCTCAGAATTCACTTACACATGTAACGAAGAGCCCCTCGCACCGTGTGCACGAGAAAGAGAATCAGGGAAGAAGGAAGGGGAAAGTTCTCTGTTCCCTCCTGGTATGGTGCTGTAAACTTTGAGTATTTACTCACTGATGCCTGCCAAGGCGCGTATGCGGGCTGTCACTAATCTCGTGCTTACACTTTATGCCAAAGCAAACTGACGCCTTTTGTTATTGCCACTGCGCTGCTCATGTTGTTAGGAAATGGCAACATCTGGTAGGCAAACAGCAGCATTCGCACTCACCCGTTTTGACTTGGTACTTGAGCGTATCCTTGCAGTCTGTGAGGAGCTGATCCAAGTTCTGCGGCTCGTCAGGTAGCTCAAAGTCCATCACCTCCATCAGTTGGTCCGGGTGGTGAAAGTCCAGAATCTTCTCTGATCGGTCGTTCGTCTTGTTGATAAACTCAAAGAGAAGTGGCATCAGGCGCTGGTAAAACTCTTGGGTCTCCCGGAAGCCTTGCGGGTTCCACGGAACCAAATCTGGAAACAAAATTACAATACAGAATTTTAATGCACATTTTTATGCCGATTATTTGCAAAGAGGGTAGGCCAAATCTGGTCTCGCATAATAAATCTCTGCCGTCGTAACTATTTAAAGATTCAATAATTCTTGAGCGTAAATCCCTTTATTCCCGAGTCTCTCTCCAAAGTGTCAAGAGCATCCCACTCATTCATCACCGCTCAAACTCCCCTGCCAAACAATGCAAGCAAGAGAGAAGAGTTCCAAAGGTCCCATCAGGATTTAAAAGATTGACTGTTTTTTTTTAATATTAGGAACTGAGCCGACCCGAGCCGCAGCTGTGCTTTCTCTGCGATGCGCTGCATTTCTTGAAAGAGTAACAAATGAAGGACGAGATGCGAGATGTAGCCCTTCTCTGCTTCAAAAGGAAATCACAAATCGATACAACTTTGGGGGTGATTTGAGACTACCCGCATTTCGCATCATAGATAAAACCCGGGACCAATTCTGATGAAATGCATGCGATACGCTGCGTTTTGATTGAATTTACCAACCGCGAATGCCCTCATAATGCTAATAATGAAGGTCGCAATTCCTTGTTCATTGTTCCTTGCAGAACAGAACTTCTGAAAGGAATCACGTCTTAATTCAGCCAGCCATTCTCTCGAGCCCGAATGGGAGACTCTAAATTGAATTTAGCTTCGATATAAAAGAGGAAATTGTGTACTCACAGCCCGCCCGAGATAAAAGTCGCTGATTGCGGCGGGCAACGCGCGGTGCGGTGGGACTGGAACGACAATACCACATCATCGTTCAAGTTTTTTAACACAGACGCGATCGCATCGCAGCCAAGTTAAAAAAGGCGCATCCATCAAGAGGAAGTGAGAAAGGAAGCGACAACGAGCAGGCGTTGTGCTTCACGACAAAACCAGCAAGACGGGTGTCACATTGACACCAAGACCGCATGGGCATACTCTATGTTATGTGTCCCTGGAGAAGGACGATAGCCACACCACGACTTGCTTCGGCGTGGCGTTCACTCGGGAATGTTTACTCAGTCCGAAACTGAATGAACTGCCACTGCATCGAAGGCGATAATAGTATTCAAATTAATTATTGATTCGTGTAGCAGCACCGAGCACGATTTTGATTTTCAAGTTTTCAAGATTAGTATGAATTCGCTTCTGAAAGTCTGTTTGCCTACTCCGAATTCCGAAAGTGGATAAAGCGTCAGTCAATCTTGGCGCATGCCTGAGACATATTACACAAACTTGTCAGCATTTCACAAACTTGCGCCTGCTTGCTTGTTGAGAATTTTGTTATGCAAAATGGAAGGGAAGATCTGACTTGGGCGAGTAAGCAATATGCAACTGTTTCAGGAAGGAAGCAAGACCGACTGACAATATTTCAGGCAAAGAATTTAATTAAACTTTCCCTGTGACGGTGACGGCCGTCTGAATGCAATTTCGTTTCGTATTTGTTACGCGCTTCGTGCGTGCATTGTTATTGCCACACCAAACGGCACCACGACGAGGAAAATGAACGACCAAAGTTTTGACAACCGAGTGCAGCGAAATGCTGCCGTTCAACCGACCGAACATCAGCGCAGATGTGTCGCACACATTGAATTCTAATCTAGAAATGCGAAGTTTCAATTTTCAAGTCAAACTCCAAATTAATGCTCGTTGGCCATTACAAAATTGAAATTGCTCACTTGTTAGGTGTTGTATTACTTGCCCAAAGGGCATAATCGCTATAAAAGCTTGCATAATTAATTAATGGATCAAGCAAGTAGTAGGCTCTTACCGTTGTAGTGGAGCGTTCCGATGTCCTTGCCGCCAGCCCCACTCATGCTGATGCCCATGTTCAGCGCGGCGGACTTCATGGACTCCCGAACCGTCGTAGTGGCGTCCGATATTGTTTTCGATATTGACGTCATTATCTGAAACGCAAAAGGAGGGCAGGTGCAAATTAAGTGCAGGTGCAAATTGAGTGCAGGTGCAAATGCATGTGGCCATGGCCAGTGCCACCTCGACACTGCAGGAATTCGTGCACGCAAACGAACGCCCGTGCGTGTTTTGCCTGTTAATTTCATTAAGCCGCGACTGCGGCTTTGACTTTGACTTCATAATTTAATTATGAAAGAAAGGACAGGCGCAGGCGGTTAGATTTGCGGTCGATTAAAAACCAACCCTTAAATTTTGGTAGAATTTTCGATGTCCTTGAACGTAAGCTTTTACAGCTCTCAAATTCTTATCAAGAATTCCTCTCTTATCAGGTTTTTGTATGCGAGCAGCACTCACCTTAGTGAATTAGCGAACCAGGTTAATTGAACGATATCAGCCTTTTCCTTGCACAGTTAGCGTGATGTAAAGTAATGAAGATTTTGTCAGAAAAATATATTTACTCTGAGTTGATATATTTACACTCGCATTTCACTAAAATATATTATCACCCAAACGAATCACACTGCTGGAGAGGCCAAACCATCAAGGAGGAACAGAAACCTTTGCATCAGCAGAAAAAACGAGATTGAAACGGAAAATAATAAGATAATTGTATCCTTGATGAAAATTAAAGGTTCCGTGCTCGAATCGTAAAATTAGGCGAAACAAATTCGAAAGGAATTAATTAAACGAGGTGAAGGAAATTCAGGCTTAGAAGGAAAGAGACAAGACGGAGACGGAGAGAGAAAGAGCGGAGAAAGGAGTCGGTCGAGGATCGAGAACGAATGAACTGAAACGCCTTCCTCCGCTCTCCAAGGAGCGCCGTGTCCCACTTCGCAAGGCCAAAGCACAGACACCAGCAACGAACGAAATGTACAGGAATTCAGATGTCGTCGAGTGAAAGCACGTCGCATCTCAGCGAGGAGAAAGTCAGATGCCAGCCAATCCAGGCGGGAGGAGGGTGGGGCTACCCTACATTCGGGAACCAATCGCGGAGAAAGTCAAAGTTGACTTTTCCCATTGCGGAGGAAGAAAAATGAAAGAATTCCTACGCATGAAACACTTTCCTGCTCCTGCGTCATGAAGCATAACTTTCTCAATATTTCTGCTTGCAATACATCATCGATTCAATATCTTACGTGGGCCTGCAACGCGGTTATTGAAATGACATGGCTTATTGAATTTTGATATCAATACTGCGAAAGCCTGAATTGATCCCAATTAAAATTGCGCCGATGACCTTTGAATGATGCTTGCAGCATTCAAAACTGCGATACGGTCGTTTTCTTTCTTTTCGCTTGGGCAAAGACGGGGACGAAAGAAGAAGAAAGTTGAAGCAAATGGCTGTGTAAACGGCATTACATAGCAAATGACTAGATAAATATCCAATCTGTACTTGGTTTGGTTGAATTCCGGTGTGGAATGTACAATTTCCTTTTGACATTTAATGCTATTAAAGTTTCAATACTTTCTCTGCACTGCAACTTCTCGTCGACCCTTCCGCGTGGCATTGATTTTTTAGTGCGAGGCACGCGCACGCGGCAGGCAACGGCAGCCACTCGATTATTGCTATTATTAATATTCTAGTGCCTGCCTGCCTATGCTGGCGGAGGGGACTCGGCATCTGCTCGCTTTATCTCTGTGTCTGATGTGTCTGGCGCAGATTGAAATGATGATACTTGAATCCACACTGAACACGAATCACCGACTGACTGCGAAAGCCAAGTCGAGTGGATAATTCAGAGTATAACTTTAGCTTTAGTCGGCCCTTCTGACTCCGAATTTCTGCGTCGGCAGCAAAAGTGGTGGAAGTAATCTGCAAAATACGCTGTTGTTGATTGAAACTGCCATTGCCATTTGCGGGATTGGTCAACCCATATCAAAAGTTTGCATTTGCGGGTCAGTCCACTGAAAAATTGGAGTTTAGCCTTTATCCGTTCCTGAACGGGATTCAAAAGTTTACGTGCTGCGAGAGTTGAACGAGAAGAGAATAAATCAGGCCAGAATGATTCCATCAACACTAAAGCACAGCACAATAACAATTCACAAAATGCAATTCATCTTCTTTTGTCTAAAGAGCAGTCAAATCAAGCTGCTGGGCACAGATGCTGCTTCTCTTTGTCATTACATTCTATAAACACTCGCCTGATGACGACAACTACGAATGCCTTGCTAGCGCCGGCGCAAGCCCCGACTCAATTCAGAAATATTCCAAACTCCAATTTCCATAAGAAAGTTGTCCATTCGTTTTGGCACAAAGAAACGAGGGCTTAAGATAAAATGCGTATTACGATTCCATATTCATTCGTGCTGTGCTACTTTCATGCAAAACTTTGCAAGGACACTTTGGCCATCTCGATTTTTAAGGCAATGAGCCTCAGCTTAGAACTTACCATTTTGAGGCCGCAAATCCACGAAGCAAAACTCCAGAATTAAAGAAAGGACAAAACCAAACTGACGTTCACCAAAGAGAAATCACAAAATACAAAAATACAACGTTATTAAAATATTTGCCCAGCAAAGATACGAAGATTCCAAACAGAAGGGAACTCCATGCATGCCTCTAATTGCATTGCATGCCTAAGCACGGTAAAAATGTCCCCCAGCCGATTCAAATTCACGTTTGAGTCAAAAGGGAGATTGAGATTAAATGCCACATGCCATAATGCGAACAAAACGATGTTATTGGCCACATTCCACAGCACAGATGTGCTGTTGTTATTCTATGCCAGCGTAATCGTAATTCACATTTCCCGTTTAATGGCGTAAAATTTCATTTATTTCATTGCAAAATCGATGCCATTTCCATTCCTGCAGCAGACGGCAGACTCGCAGAACATTAAACTTCGGCATTATTGACATTAACGTCATTTGTCCTTCGACTTTTGCTTCTCAGAATTTGAGCTTCAAACTTTTCCTTTTATCCTTCTGCCAATCCTTGCAAACTTGCTAAATCTGCTGGCTTCGGCTCCCTTTGATTTACGCTTTATTGCCCTGCCCTGCTCCGTTCTATTTTCGTCTCTCTCCGCGTCTTCGCCAGACGAAATGGCGACGAAGAACGCAAAATGTCTGCCAAGAAGAACTCATTCAAAGGAGAATAAAGTTTCGAAATGCCAAAGGTGATAGAAAGCGGCGATCCAATTCAAGTCAACAACAACAACCGCACGCGGGACGCGGTAAACGAGTGGGTTTCATGAAGAAAGCAAATGAGAAAAGAAGATGCGGAGAACTTTCTCGGATAACTAATGACTTTTCTAATAATTTAAGTCGTAAAAGCCAAGACAAGCGTGGAGATAAGACCAAGGACCAAAGAGCAGGCAGGCAAGCAAGCAGGCGGGCGTGCTACAAAACACGAAAACACCAGACTCTCAGTTCCGTGCTATGCTTGTGTACCAAAAATCCAACTGCCAGACAGTTTGACTCCTGCGTTCACTGCTTTTCAGAGCCGTTTCTAGATTCTGAATCCGGGCATTACTTGCACGTGTGGTGATGCCTGGCGCTCCGCTCTGGGAGAGCGAATTTTATTTTACGGCCTAAGCCGCAGAGTCTGCTTGGAGCTCTGGGTTATTTGTATGTTCGTGTTCGTGTTGGGGCAAATCGTGCGGGTCGCCCACATTCCTTTACGTACTGAGTACATTTAGTTTTGTATTTTCATTCGTTGCCCACATGCCCGCCCGTGGTCGCAGCAGGTCTCCGCTTACAGCGGAGAAAGCCCACTGCCTACTTGCAGCCCAGCACAGGCAAAAGGCAAAAAGGCCTTGGTCCAGGTTCTTGGAAGTGGAAGAGAACAGAAGAAATCAATTTGGGAGACAAATTGTTTACTACTTTTGGAACCTTCCACTTCGAGCCGAGCCCACTCATTCCGTTAGAATGCCTGCCCTTGCTTTCTCTTCTCTACTGCGTTCTGCTGATTTCCTCCTGAGCCTTTCAGGACCACTGCGAAACTGAGCTGGGCTACGAACCGGACCGAACTGGTTCCACTCGTATTTTGTACAATTCTCTGTGCTGCCAAAGTAGGCCAAGGAGATGCATGCCGAGCAGTACTGTAAAGGCGAAAAAGGCCACAGAGCAAATTCGACCACAGGAATTATCGAGTGCAATTAAAAACTAGCGCATGAAGTAAAAGTAAAATAAAAGCAGCAATGCGCAAGATAAATTCATGACACATGAAAGTTGACGAGATGTTAAAAACAAATCAGAATGAATAAGCAGTTTCTTCTTTCGTCTTAAACGAAGCCACACAAAACCAGGCTCTCTATTAAAAAAAAAGTAGCAAGGCATGGCAGGGAAAAGACAGGCAGGGGAATGATTGAGGAAAGCACATCACTTTCGTTCCCTCGAGATTTGCGATAGGCAGACCTCAAACTACAACTCGAACGCAGGGAGCGTGTAGAAAAGCAAGCGAGGACGACAAAAGGACAACAATAGAAAACAGAATTGAATGCAGAATGCGGAGAGACGTGGCAAGCAGGCGAGTTTCAATTTATGCCCCTTTCATACATCATCCTGCCACGCCACGCCGAGAAGCCTCTTCGTTCGGTGTTTACTTTACAGCTTTGCTGGCTCCGACCGCATTGCAGTTAGAGAATCTGCTAACTCTCAAAATAAATTTGAATATAAGGCGTGCATGAAATTGAGGTAGGCAACAGGCAACTCAACACGAAAGTGAGAATGAGAAGGAACTTCCAGGCAGCTCAGCCTGAGTGCGATCGTGATTTTCGACCATATTTCATTCAAATCTTGTTTGTAATGCGGAAGAAAGCGGAAGGAAGGACGACGCTTTGTGGCGAGAGATAAAACAGACGTGTTTACCTTTCCCTGCTGCTGGAGCCTGACAAGGAAATCAAGGACACAAGGACGGGTAGCAGAAGAGCATAATTTATCTGAAATGATAAGCCAGGCCGAAACACTTAATATTCCATTTAAATGTAGTTGCAGAATTAATCCTTTCAGAATTAATGCCTTCTACCCACACAAAGTGGATCTCAAAAGAAAGAAAGAGGCAGGTTTTGCTGCCTTTGCTCTGGGTTGTGAAGCTGTTAATTTAATTTACATTATTACCAAAGCGAATTTACTGTTATCTTCTGGTAGCCGAAGGTTATAAAGGGCTACAACTCCCGCTAGGGTCCATATTCGAAGCTGGCATGCTGTTGATCGCATTCGGTTAACACAAAGTTTAAATAATTTATTGACAAAATTTGCAAGATGTGCGAAAACATCCGAAAATTGAACAGCGCCCTTGGAGGAAATCTTCCAGGAGTCTCTGGAGCCATTCTTGTGCTTCTGGTCTCCGTTTCACTTCCAAGCCTCTTCTTCGTTGAGCCCTCCAACGCTGACGCTGCACACATTTCGCACGTTAGCAGCCGTCGCCTTTCTGGTGCAGTGCCGAAGAAGGGAGTGGTCTTGCCTGTTGGACAGAACCACATCCTTCCGAGCAAGCCCGATAGGCCGCCGCCTCATGGCCCTCCGCCACAGCTACAGCCGACGCCACGGCCTCCCGTCTCCATCGGAGTCGTGGACCTGCGCCACCCGTATAATCCGCACTACAACCCCGACGAGCACTTTGAGCACTACCCCGACTACCGAATCATGAGCGAAAACGTCGGATTCATCGACTCCGTCGACCACGCCGGCCCACTGACAGCCAACGCCGACGGCAGCGGCAATGGAAACGACAACGAGCGCAAGCAAGACGGCGAATCCGGTGCCATAGTTGAGAAAGATTCGAACCTCGGGACAACGACGAGGACGACCACACAAAGGACAACGACCACTACCCAGGCGGATTGGGACTACGTCTGCTACGTCCTCTGCGTGTCCAATATGGGCGGACTCGCGTGTAAGTGCGATGTGCTACCCATTGGATAATGCATCGAGTTGAGAATAAAATTAAGCATTCCGTTTGTTAGCCAAAAATAATTTGAAACCATAAAATTAAGCGTTTTGCATTTTATTTTGAATCGGCTGCCTTTTCTTAATTTTATGCTGACTCCATATTCAATGAATTCTTCGCTGAATTGTTTAGAACTCTGACATTTTGTTTCGGTTGTTGGTTCCAATAAATACGCCCCACTTTTTTAAACGTGCTGCATGGAATTCATTTCATAATGCATTATAGTAAATCTGTCACGACTACGACAATGGAGAGACAAAGGCAAATTTAGTATGGGATTTGTGTGGGAATAATTCACACAATGAAACTGATTGCGTGCTTGGTCACAGATAAGAGTGACGCAAGCAAGCACTCGCTGGTCGAGCCTCAAGCCTGTCTTGTTTGTGTGTAGAGTTGCGGAGGCGAGTTCCAGAGAATAACAAGCCTTTCCGGATTCTGTAGAAGAGGAATTACGCAATTATGGACTCTGTGGCCATGGCCTTCGCATTATTTGAATGAATCAGTCTGAGAGCCGGGGAAGCTGTCAAATTATGCAGATGTACCTCTTCAATGAAATGCAATTAATTGCTCGATGAATTGCTGCTTATTTCTTGGTTTGAGCCTTGTGCTGTCTTGAATACAAATTGTCGTTTCATTCAGAATGGAACGGCGACCACGTCACATTCTAAAAACCTGCAGAGGATGAAATCACCTCATCGCAGGTAATTGGCAGGTAAAAAATCCTCATAACAGGTTGTCAAGATCAAAGCATTTAAGCATTGCTCACTGAGACTGCGTCACGATTGCATTGCGTTCATTATCATTACTCTGTCGTGTTGCTAGCTGGCTGGAGGACGCGGAGGGTCACTCGTCACTCGTAATTGTTGGAGTACGGAGTCGTACGCGTTGACGAGCTGAAGCTGAATGAGATGTAAATTAGATATATTTTTGTTTCTGAATGTGAACAAGTCTCATCTTCATCATCGCGAACTCATCTCATCTGTCTACAGAGACGGGATTTTTTTTGTCCGTAATCAAAAACAAGAGCCGGAATCAACCAACCTCCGCCTCAACTTACGTAACAGTTTCGATGTGAATGTGCGTTAACGTTGTAGTTAATCGTCATTACGATTTCTGTACCTTTCTCAAACAAATTAAGTTAATGTCACTTGGCCAGTTCAAATATTTACCTTGTGCGAGTCTCATCTCCGTCCATTAACTATGCAACGTAAAAGGCAGTCCAAGTCCATTAGATTCGCGACGTGTGCCACTTTAATCTGTGCGTCACTTTCGTGCTTCTCTGCTGCTCAAGGTAAGTAATGGAATTGACAACTGATAAGTGTCAAGGCAAAGGGCAAATCGGCAAATGACAATGGTTAATTTATGACTGACGCTTCCAGATATTATTTTTGGCGACAATGAGCCGGCTGCTGCACCTCGTCCCACGCCTCCGCCTCCACCGCCGGTACTGGCCAACTTGCAGGCTTCCACAATGCCCCCAGGTCAGATAGAAGTATCAGAACGGCGGCCGCAATTCGGATCCGGTGGATTTCAGATTCAGATACCCGCTAGTCTTAGCAATGTTCTCAGAAACCCGCTAGGGACGCTGCAAAATGTCGCCCAAATATTTACGCAAGGATTCGGGCATCAAAATAATGCTAACGTACCGATGTCTCCTCTAGCAGAACCTCCACAGCACCAACATCGACCGCAGCCGCAGCCTCCTCCGCCTCCACCGCCTCAGAGGGAAGACGAGTCCAATTGTCGAACATTTAGGAACACACCTGGCTTTTGCCTGCCAATGGATGAGTGCCCGCGGCTCGAAAGAGTTGTGCGATCACGACCGATTGCAGTGGCCAACAGAATCGTTAGAGCATCCATCTGTGGTTATGAACCCACGCTTCTCATTTGCTGCTTTGAGCCCAGAAATGCCCATGCGAACCCACCACCACAAACTCCATCGCCGCGGCCACCGCCAAGCCCAAGACCAAGCCCACCTCCTCCGAAACCTCACCCACCTCGCGTAACAACAACGACGCCCTTCCCAATCCAGCTCATATCCACCACGGAACGGAATCCTTTCGAAGGTGGTGGTCCTTTCACACTCATGCCACCCACACGGGCGCCAGATGTTCGTCCTGAACCAATCAATCCAATTGACGACATGGACATAAGAACAGGATGTGGATACAGCAACGCGTCTCACATCAGAATTGTTGGTGGACGTGAAGCACCAAAAGGTAAATTCAGTAACTTGCTTGCTACTCGTCTATCTCCGGTTTTGCTCATGCTATCTTCAACTTCCAATGTGTTTCAGGAGCGTGGCCTTGGATCGCGGCTTTAGGATTCCGAGACGCTGCAGGCAACACGAATTTCTTGTGTGGTGGTGCGCTTATTTCTCGACAACACGTACGGAATTAAGTAGTGGACTCAGATTAAAATTCAATCAGTGATTGTTCTCATGCACGTTATGTCCACGTGTCTTTCAGGTTGTCACCGCTGGGCATTGCGTGCACAACCGAGATGACTTGTAAGCACAGCCTCGTAATTTGAAATTCATCTCGCGTCGTTTGTGACATCTTCTCTTCTTTTCTTCTAGGAAAGTTGTGCGACTTGGCGACCACGATCTATACACGGACTCGGACAACGTGGCGCCCATCACCGTCGACATTGCACAAGTGATTAAGAACCCAAATTATAACCCAGGAACCTACCAAAATGATATCGCCATTCTGAGGTTAAGACAGCCGGTGCCATTCACAAGTAAGCGAATGAGAAGCTCTACTGCACACCAGAATTTACTAGCAACGGCTCATTGTAATTTGTTGTTCAGTGCAAGTCCATTCCATTTGTCTCCCCAGCACACCTGATTTGCGGTCGAGTCGATTCGAGAACCTGACTCCGTTTGTAGCGGGATGGGGCGCCATTGAATTTAGTGCGTAGGCCACCAGCCAAGCCAGTGAAACAGAGCCTTATGCTAAATGTCACTTAGTAAATGAGTTGTCTGGTTTGCTCCTTAGACGGGCCGTCAAGTTCCACGCTGCAGGAAGTTCAGATTCCCACCGTACCTGATTCAGAATGCCAAGCCAAGTTCAAACCCTTCAGAAACACGCGCGTCGATGATTCCAACATTTGTGCTGGTCTCAAGCGAGGAGGAAGTGAGTTGAGTATTCTTGCATACCTGATGGAGTCATGAGGCTCACAGGGGATTTTGTATCGCAGAGGACAGCTGTCAGGGAGATAGCGGCGGGCCCCTCATGCAGCCCATCAAGGACAAGAGCAATAAGTACGTGCTAATCGGAGTGGTGTCCTTTGGATTTAAATGCGCTGAACCAGGTTAGAGCGACCAGCCGCACGCCTTCTACCAAATGCCAAGCTTCAGTCATGGCAAGTAATCGCCAATCGCGGTATCCTTACAGGTTTTCCTGGAGTCTACTCGAGAGTGACATCGCACATGGATTGGATACAAAATACCATCAGGTCCTAGATTTGTCCGCGGTGGCTGTTGTTTCCCAGGCTAATTCCTTACTCGTTGCTCTTTTGTATCACGCCGTTGACTTCCTGTTTTGTATTCGACGTTTCGTTTAATAAATTGCAAATTCTAAAACTCGCCAGCAGCAGTGTTCTCAATGACGGAAGATCAGTCTGCTGAAAGAATCTTTAACCTTTTTAAAATCGTGAATTCCTTAAGCACGTGGCCTCGCCATGGGAAACCGATGCAGCAAAGTCGAGGAGAAGTACAGGAAAATGGGACATGCAGGTAATTCGTAATTTGGATGCCAATTTTCTAAGCAATGGAGTGATCATTAACAATAAATGTTTCGTAACTTGTCAACTCTTATTGAAGAGGTGTACGTCGGAAAGACGTCGGAGTACGAAGATAATTCGAAGTATGCATTACGGATAATAATCTCGGTTGCGTTGTATCAGTCTGCACGCCACGCCATATCGCATTATCGCCACGTTCTCGCCCTGCAGTTTTCAGGAGATCAACATCGGCAAGGACTTCAACGTGCTTGTGGCCAAAATATCTGGAAAGTATCACTGCATTGGCGCACGGTGCCCGCACGCGGGCGGACCGCTGGGCGAGGGCTTCTACGACGACGGGAGGATCCACTGTCCGTGGCACGGCTCGTGTTTCGACTTCCAGACAGGTTTGCTGTCTGTCCCACGCCACATCGCCAATTCGCTTTCACTTCCGCCTTGAGATCTGAGATTCCCCGTCAATTGCAGGAGACATCGAAGAATTTCCCGGCCTGGACTGCGTCCCAAAATATCCAATAAGTACACGAGACGGGAAAGTATACGTATACATCAACACAAACAACATCCAGATGCAGATTACGAAGCCCATGAGTAAACTGTCAGATTATAGCACTCGAATAGCGATTGTCGGCGGAGGTGAGCAATGAACTCGAGCTTAAAATCTGTTAGGAAACAAATGTAAGAGATACTAGTTTATCTGTTTATCACTTTGCAGGTGCAGCTGGTTACATGTGCGCACAAACGCTCCGCCAAGAAGGGTACACAGGCATAATCACAATGTTCACTGACGAACCTTACCTTCCCTACGACCGGACCAAACTCAGCAAGCAACTCGGCTGCAAGTGGAACGACATCAAACTGCGAGGAAAATATTTCTATTTGGTACGAACAAACTGAATTCTTGATCGTTCCTCGATATCAATATCAGTGACCTTACCTCTTGCCCGTGTTCTTTAATGAGGAAAATGATATCGAAACTAAATTAAACACGAGCGTCGAACGCATCAACTTTTTCGAGCATAAAATCTATGCGAAAGGAAGCACATCATATTTTCTGTATGATGCGCTTTTCATCGCCGTTGGAACAAGGTGATTTTTTCTCAGTAATCACATGATAAGCTCTTAGGTTATATTTCAGTGCTCTCGATACAGGCCGAGCCAAAACCTCGACCCCACCCGGGGCTTCAATCTTAAAAACATCACGACACTCCGCAGCCTTGAAGACGCCAAGTTCATATCAGTAAATGTCACGGGCAGAAAGCTTCTGATTGTTGGCTCCTCATTTCTCGCGATGGAGCTCGTCACGATGCTGAAGGACGTGTGCGAATCGATCGATATTCTGTCTAGGCAAAAATGTCCGTACCGAGCCATCCTCGGCGCAGAAATCGGGACGGTTTTGCTTCAGTACTTGAAGAATACGACACCCGAGGACAGAATCAATTTCCACGAATCAGACGATGTCAAGTACTTTGAGGGCGACGGAAACGGAGAAGTGGCGTCGTGTGTCACAGTCAAGAAGCAAGTGCTCGACTGCGACTTTGTCATACTCACCAACGGAGTCCGACCCAACACGAAGCAATTCGAGGACTCCAAGTTGGTGCTGGACAAGATGACCGGGGCGGTTGTGGTCAACAAGTACCTCGAGACGAATATCAAGCACACGTTTGCTGGCGGTGATTGTTGTCGTTTCCCGCTGAGCTGCGCGGCTCAGAATTCGGCGGTGGTAGAGCATTGGCAGGTGGCACTGACTCACGGACGAGTGGCAGCCTTGAATATGATGAATGGAGAGCAGAAAATCTCCGTCAGCGACATTGTGCCGTTTTACTGGACCGTTTGTGGCGACATCGTCCTGAAATACTGTGGTAAGTCGGCAAGTACAGCATAGGCGTGGTTGATCCGGAAGCGTATCACGAAGTCAACCTAAAGCAGAAAGTGTCTGCTTTAGGTCACGGAAAGTCCTACAACGAAATTTTGATATTCGGGTCGATGGTTGAGCAAGACGCTCCTGAATTTTGTGCGATTTACCGCCGCGGAACGAAAATCGTCGCGGCATGTGCGGCGAACTGTGATTCACTGATTGTGGAAATCAGCGTTGCTTTGCAATCGCAATCTGAGTGGGGAACGGAATTTCCAGAATGCCTAACTGAGCGGTTTCCCCACAAGCCCATCCAAGGTAATTGTTCAAGAGTCGCCTAAACTCCTGCGTCCTGCGTATTTGCCAACTTTTTAACTGGACAGTGACGAGCTACTTCGGTATTCGACCGGGCTTTGAGGACGACCTGATCAAGTCGGATTTGGAGATTGCGTTCAATCAAGCGTTGGCTTACGATCGAGTGAAAGCGCTCCCGGAACCTTTCGTTCCATTGAAGTCGACGTTGTTGGACGTGAACGACGAAGTGGACACCCGAGTTGGAGGCAACTTGCCACTCGCGGAGGAAGACCGGATCAAGGTGTTGCGTAAGAAGAGGGAGGACTTCGAGACGAATGAAATCACCCTTGGCCTCCACACAAAACTGCCAATCACCGAATTTGGTGAAGATGAGGGCATTCCCATCCTGCCCCAAACAACGTACGTGCCCACAAAAGAGTATCTGACGGCAGTGGACAAGAAATGGACTCCTGTCTTGATGAAAGCAAGTGCAGAAGCCGGGGCGGAAGTGCCTCGCTCGAACCAACAGCTCAGAATCGATTCCGTGCCCCTGTTTCTTAAATCCGACCCAGGGAGAGTGGCACCAGCACCTGTCAAAATTGTGATCACAGACACCACGCCCACGAAGGGAGAAACTGAATCAAAGAAGACGATAGTGGACAGCAAGGTGACAGAAATGCGTGCAACCTCGTCGAATTTGCTGGAGCTGCCAAAACAGGATACCAACAGGAGACTGTCTCCCACCGGGGGCGGTGGCATGGTAAGACGAGCGTCGTCCTACGGCGCCATTGCGACGATGGCTGTTGTGGGCAGAGATGATAGCCCGAGAACGACGGCGCCAACCCAAGAGAAACCGGAGGAGACGACGGTCGCGACAATTACTGGCATGGGCAAATCGGACTTCAGCCCGAGATCAGTACGATCTGTTCGTTCACTGACTAGGATTCAAGCGACGGCTGAAACCACACCTGCTCTTGCCGCACAACACGCCAGCAAAGTTGGAGTGATTACTATATTTCCAAAACGGGAGCCAATTGTGGACCCGTTCTTGGAGTCAGGAACACCAAAGAAAATTCTGATCCCGCAAACTTTGCGACCTTCAGTTGAAAACGAGCTCGGCTTGGGTGTGCCATCTTTTATGAAATCTGCAACCCCGAAGTTGTCAAGATTTGTAAATACTGATATGGCTACCTCGGCGGCGAATGAGGGTGGTGAATACCTGCACGAAAAACCAAACTACAAGCGACTTGTGAACAAAGACACGACGCAGATCGCCAAGTTGGTCATGAAACAATTTCCGGAAATCACACGAGCGCGAGCTCACTTGAGTGGCAACAAGGCGCCGATTCTGGAGGAGTACCCGCCAAGCACGACGATGACGCCTCTGATCACGAAAACTCCTTTGCAGGCGCAGCAAGAGGTCGAAAAAAAGGGTCACCAGCCACATCGCCACGGATTATCGGTCAACAATCGAAAGATTACGTTGGTGAAGAGAGTCAACTACGATTTTGAGAAATGAGCCCCTACCTTGCCTCGCTTTTGTCCTTAAGCACTAGCTTTTATTGACACAATTAAGTACGGCATAGTGGACCACAATTAATTATAACTTACAAAACATGCATGACCTGCTTCGATGTGGAATAAGATTTCATTGAATGAAATGTTAACTTGTTATTCGCAAGAGCTCTAAATACTTTGCATAATAATTGGGTTATTATCTTTCTTCCCTAAGCACTAATAAACTTTGATTGAATAAATAAAACAAAATTGAATGTTCGATTAAGGAATGAGCCTTTGGCCTCCTTCTTTGTCAGTTATCTCTACTAAACTTTGTAGTACTTGATTTGTGAAGTCACAAATGTCAACGTCACCGCCGCCCTCGCAAGGACGAATGGCAATTGCATCAACCATTCATGACTGCTCTCACAAATTCTTCGTAGTTTACATTTCCCTGGGAGTCTTCGTGTCCGGATAGTAATTGCTCGACTTCTTCATCAGTTAACTTCTCACCTAAGTCACAAAATAAAATCATGCATAAAGCCTCGCGCTTCAAGTGGCACAATGGCACACCATAAAAGGAAAACCCAATTACTTACCTAAAGTTGTCAGAAGATGCCTCAACTCGGCCGAAGAAATGTACCCGTTTCCGTCTTTGTCAAAGTGCCTCAATCCTTCGATGAAATCCTCCGCCGAGTCGTTGCTTTTATTCTTCGAAATGGACGTATAAATAGGAAGAAATACTTCGAAACTTATCCTCTCGTCTGAAAACACAAATCGACAAAAATAATTTGGCACCAACGCTTCAAAGTAAAATTAATTGCGGTCCAGTTGGACAAAGGCAAACCTTGTCTATGCTGGTGCGTCAGCTTCTTGACGTCGCTTTCTGTCGGATTTTGGCCTAGCGCTCTAAGTACATCACCAACTTGATTGACTTGAATTTTGCCATCACCACGATTATCGAATAAATGAAAAGTCTCTTGGAATTCTTCTTCACTCAGCTTTTCCTGCAAAAAGAACCCAAACGAATTGTTATCAGCCGGTGATTTCGGGCTCGTGAAATTACCACAGGACAACTGAGTCCGAAGCTGTTTAGCTTAGGTTAAAATATTTGAACCTTACCATTTTGGAAGTTGGATAGAGTAGGATAGTTTCTTGACAATGGAAAATACCAACTGATGTCACTTGGGCTTCCTTTGATATCTAGCGGAACAAAGTACAGACGGGATGAAAATACGTCAATTGCAGAATTTCTGAACGATGAGTCATTGGCTCTTTCACTAAAAGTACCGCTTAAAACCATAAAAGTGTCACAATACAGTTAATTATTGAATACTACGCACATCGTACACAAGGTTGGATTGGAGTATCGAAATCAATTGCCTGTCACTTTTTAAGTTGAATTTACAGGGAACAGTTCAACTCTTTACTGTAAACGCACAACGCAGCGCGGTGAACCTGTCATCCTGTCCTTGACTTAACTACATTGACAGTCAGGCAAACCTCGTATAGAGCTAGAGACTGTTAATAGACTGATTATACAAATTACCTAGCCCGTAAGTGCCTTCAAACAATGAATCCTGCGCAGTTGACAAAAATTGAAGATTTCACAAGCCAAAACCACTTTTCTTGTACTTCGCGTAGTGTGCCCAAGGAATAGATGACAGATAAGACCACCTCCACACCCAAAATTATATGAAAGTCCAAAATATGAATAATAGCTGCCTCCGCTTGTGGATTTATCCTTATTTGAGGAAGTTTTAGTAGACGTAAACGATGGAACTGTGCAGTCTGTCGTGTACGAAGGATGACCACACTTGGGCCAAGTCGTGTTAATAATTTGTACTATCACGACACACCACACACTTATTCACTTACTCACTTGGACACTACACTGTTGCAGTGTATTTGTATTTGATTAAGTACAGCTAAATTAAGTGCATGACAAGTAATAAAGTGGAAAGGAAACCTCAATTTTTGGTAGTGTAAAGTTGCGGACAAGCCAAACCCCGTCGTAGCTTAGGTGTGCTGTAGTCTGTGCTTGATGATGATAGCACAAAACCCTTTCGCAAATAATGCAGAAAATTATTATCTTTATTACAACGTTAACTTTTACTCGTATTTCAATTACGATGACGAATCACTTTGTGTTTCATGCAATATGTGCGGGGCGGGCAGTCGCCGTAATTGTAATCAAAGGTGAATGCGGGCAAAGGTGGAAGGAGGCTTGTGAATTGTGATGCTGCTGAGCTAGCGAGCTCTCTGCTGAATGCTGATGCTGACTCTTGGAGCTCTTGTGAAGTAAACTAAACCCCTCTTCTCTTCCTTTGAAACTTGAAATAGAATGCTGCTATTCACCAACATGTTTTAAACTTGCAACTGTCAAAAGGCCATGTACATCTTATATAGCCATTGCCATTTTTTATAACTTGTTGGATCAAATGGTGAACGTAGCAGTGGCAGTGGCAATGCCAAGTTGGTGTTGGTAATAAGTAAAGTTGGTACGGTAGTGAGCAGACTAGCAGTTTAGAGTTTACGTGCTCTGAACGGGACGGGCCGGCGGTGGCGGTGGCTGTGGTTTTGGCGTACGCTTGGGCGTGAGACGTGAACAAGCATCTGCAGGAGGCTAACACGATACGCGACGCAGTGCAGGTAGATTTTTGAACCCTGCCACAACAATTGAATGATGAGTAATGAGTTTTGCTCGCGAGTTTCGCAAATGTTTGCAGTTTGCGAATTTGAGTGTCCTGAATTCAGTCAATTCAGCAAGAGTCGCAAATTGAAGCCAAATGGTTCGGATTGCCTACCACGCACAAAGGAACACGGAACAATAATACAAAAGGGGCATGAATAAGAGCCAAGTCAAGTGGATTGAATCTGTGAGGTATTCGATTCGGTGTCTACCCAGTGCAATGCAGGGGCCACGGTTGCCAGGATAGTACTCTGAACGCTTTCGAACCAGTAAATCTTACAGGCTCGAACATAATTTGCATTTTCTTTTAATGCGAATGCGTGTCGAAGGAGGCAGGCAGGCGGGGAAGGCGTGCGTACACGTAATAAAATGAAACTTTGTTACGCTACACACGAATAGAAAATACGTTGTGTGTTATGTTCTCGTATTAATTTATGTTGTATCCTTTTATGGTTGTAAAAAGTGCTTACAATGATCATTTCTTCATCCTCGTCTTGCCAAGCTGAGCTGACTCGACTCGGCTTTTGTTTGTTTAGCTTTTTTGTAAGCACCGGCTTGGCTGAGGCTTAGAAGGCCAGTTAAACCTATAATGACAATAATGGCATGGCTCGACACGGCAGGCAGGCAGATAGGCAACAATGCAATCCCGGCTTAAGCTTGCAGATGAACATCGGGACTGCGGCAGCTGCGAAGATTCGAGCAGGAGAGGCCACGACGGACGTCTTTTTGTTCTAAACGCTAACTGAGATGGTGTCTGTTAAAAGAATTAAGATCTGGCAGAGATATCAGACGCGCCATAGAAGGAAGGGAAAATAGAATGCTATGCTGGTGCGCGTCGCAAATGAGGATGAATGACAGACGCTTGACAAATGACTTCAAATAGCCAAAACAGCCGTCTGGCTGACGTAAGACTCAAAGCAATACGCAAGGAAGACCAAATTTACTACCAAATGAGTCGTCGTCGACGGAGCACGGCGCCGCGAATGGCGAATCGAATAGAGATTGATAATTTCAGACCAAACTCTAAGAGCATTTCATAATCATATTCGTACGCATGATTTATGACAACAAAACATTATGACATTTGGTAACAAAATGTCCATTGCTTTCGCTTTACGAGGCGATCACAAGTGCCAAATGCAGAAAACGCACCATTCTCAGCTACGTTCAATGTGGCACTCGAATTTTTGCACAAGAAAAATACCGAAAATACGCAGACGCAACTGAGCAACATCTCAACATCTGCATCCTGTCTGCGTCACCTTTTCTGTGTCTCGCAAATTTCGCTCTGCAATTCCACTGCAGTGCAAAATCTGCAAATGCAAATTCAAGCACTATCTCTGCCATTGCCCTCTCGTTTTGTCCCTACGTTGCAAATATTTCATTTCAGTTGTTATTGATTCTGCATCTCTGAATCGAAATCGAGCTTGCGGTGGCTGATTTTGCTTTGGGCAACGCAAATACAAGGCTTGAGATCGAAATTGACGCAGCAAAGCAAATTACCCGAGGGAGTGAATGGAATGTTGATTTTTATGAAGAATGTGATTAAATTCTGATTTAAATGACAAATACACCAGCCTGCATCACAACTCACAGCGCATGATAGAATAAATTGTGCATCTCATTGTTGCACATTCCTCACGGCCGGACCACAACTGCAGAAAAAGCTGGCTGAAGGTGCAAGCGAGATGCGTTGCGCGGGGCTTGAGATCTCATGAATGATTCGAAGCTTGTACCAGGGCCGGTTCTTGTGGCGCTGGTATTTTGAAAATGCTGTATATCCGAAACTCTTGATTAGTTTTTGTAAACACTTGTCTTAGTGCCGACTCTGAACTCTGTCAATTAATTATGTTGGCAGCAGAATTTGGCACCAACATGGAATTATTGTACGAAGTGAAGCAACCCGTCCAAGACTTCACAGGACCGCCAGCCAACACCGTAATTGATCCGACAGAAAAGGACAATTCTGCATTCAATCGGTAAATGAACTAACGGCCAACTCTATTCTTAATAAATAGCGCAATTAGGCATTTACCAAGTATTTATATGTGAATGCAGGTTCCGTGCTAAGGAGAACAGGCCGATATGTACAGTTTCTGTCAAAAATTTACTCGCCTTCACATCAAGCAACGATCTGTCAAAAAAGAACACAAGACTCGGTCCATTAGACCAGATTAGTGGACTCCGGGTGTATGCCGCCGACCTGAACTCGCCGTGGGAATGCCACCCGTAATGATCATTTCACTGAAAGGCTGTTGATTCTGCATTATATGCTAAAGAAATTGGTTTGATTTATGAATCCATCCAGGGTGTCCAGTTACCGCTCGAAGGTGACAACCATAAACTGGGACCACACGGGCGTTAGGCTGCTAATTGGCACCAATGATGGCTTGGTTGAAATCTACGGAATGGTAGATAATCTGCTGAACAAGTGGGCCCTGCTCAGTTTCGGTAGATTCGATGGGGAACCAATAATAACATCGTGCTGGCTTAATGCTCCCAGAAAGGTATTACGATTAATTCATCAGCTGTTTGCCGAATGCGTCCAACCTTCGACTTGAATCTGTCCAACGTACATTTCAGGTGTGCTTGGTGCCTGACAAATTGGACAGCATTTTGTACAGTGAGAAGTACGACATAAGTGTAATCGCAAATGGAAGGGGATTCGGAGGGAGATCCATGGACGGAGCCGTGGTTGTCACAGGCACGGGGTTAGTCGGAGCCATTCTGAATGCACGACAAGACTCCCACACCGCTCTCACCGGACTGGAGAAACTTTTACCTGTCCGGAAACGAGTCACTTGCACGGACGTATCGTACTCAAAAGGTTAGCGAACATTCATGCTTAGATAAAATCTTTCTTCGTGCGTTATTACGCCAACCATGTGCCTGTTATCAACGTCTCAGATGGGCAATTGGTGGTCGTCAGTAGTTGCGGAGACATTAAGCAACCAATACTCATGAAGAGTGTCAGTGTCACGTACGCACCTTGCCGTGACAGAGTGGTGGTTGAAGTCCAATCAGCACTATCCTTTTTCCTTCAGAATGTTACAGGTATGTATCAGTAGTCGGCTCATTTTCACCTTGCATTTCCAGCATGACGAGTCATCATTTGCCGTTTCAGATGGAGAAGTCACAGCTGTCAAATTCGTCAACAAGATGAATAGCGAAGGAGTTTTGGTGGCGGTCACAAATGACGAAACCAAAACAAGCACGTTGTACTTGTATGATTTGGTATCTGAAGAAGTAACGCTTAAAAGCAAAGTTCCGGCGAGCACTCCAGCACAATCACCTCCTAAGGCACTTGTCCAGCAGGTGAACTTGAAATATTCGTACTCAATTAAGTTCTACCTTTTAAATAATCTTTATTCATGTACAGAAATGGCAGCTGACGCACCAAACGCCTTTCACATCCTCAATTGAAGAGTTTTGTACGCTACCCGTTCCAATTGATCTCAAAACCACCGCTCAACCACAAAATGTTAATGTCAGCATGTCAGCCGTCATGCAACCTTTGATTGCCGTTTCCCTTGCAAACTGCTGTGTACATCTGATCCGTTGTGATACGTTCCAGCAGGTTAGCTGTTCCGCCGGAGCTTCTCTTCAGCCTTCTGAAGATGAGATTCTTACTGGACATTTCTTTACCTCAGGTTGGAGTTTCCAGTTCCGTTGGAGTAAACATAAAACGAGAACGTGAGGATGGTCCACCCGAGCCGAAGCAAGCCCGCATGAGTCCCACTCTGACGACTGGAGCCGTTGTGCCGGGGCCTACTGCCACTGCAACCTGTTTTGTGTGCCTCCAATTTACGTGGAGTGGCTGTCTTCTTGTTGCAATGGATGAAAAATCACAAGTGCAGCTGTTCAAGATCCATCCAAACATTGACCCCGGTATGTAAAGTGGTGGCAGGTTAACATTTTACATTTGGAACGCTTGTGCGATTATTTTATTTGTTGTAGGCACCGCTGCGTCATTGATTGAGTTGAGTATGATGGGAGGTTTGGATCCGTGGGACGTCATGATGTGCCTCCGATCGAACATGATCGACAACATCACTGACAGACTGAGCGAAGCATTCGCTCGACAACCACCTCCCGTTCAAAATCGGTTTAATGCCAGAATATTAGTCATTAAAGCAGCTTTATTTCGGTGAGCAGTCATTAATTGTACGCAACGTCAGAAATTCAGTAATCACCATATATTCAAGTTATTACTGTTATAATTTTCAGACTAGCAAGTGGTGGTGTGGCGAGAACAAACGACCAACAGACTCTTTTGATGTTGCATTTGGTCTCTGGAGCGTTAAAAGCGTTGCTTCGTCCCAGCGACTTGTCATCGCACGATAAGGGACCCGCAGAAAGCTTAGCAAGTAGGTTCACATTTAGTTAATTGCTTCGTTTGACTGGTACACGTACACTTAACTGCCTTTTTGCCCTGCCTATTCGAAGGTTTGTTGAGTTCAAAGGGCGAGGCATTGTCAGATGTCGACAAGGTTCTGCTGCATGTAGAAGCCAAGGAGTACACGGTCGAGCCTTCTCTCCTCCAGTCGCTCCAGCAGTTTCTGCAGTGGTGTGCTGATCTCGCGCTAAAGTTGCTGGCTACGTTGCCAGACTTGCGACACAGCAAAATTCTCGGAGTAAGTGTTCATACAGTCTTTATGCCACATTTTGCTTTTCACGACTTCCACGAATCATGTTACGAAACCTATTTCCATGTATCCCGCACGTGTGAGCAGAGTAATGTCAAGTTAATTAGTGGGCTTTCTGTTCCCTACAGATTTTTGTCTGTTAATTAGCGCAAGAAGCCATTGCAAAGTAAATGAGCTGGCCTGAAGCGGATCTTTTACCTTTCGTTTTCGTTTTGTTTCAATCATGACGATGAGAATGAGGAAATCAGTCAAATTGTTTCCTACTCTGATTGGGAGTCATTTTCCAAATAAATTAGTAAAACGCGTATACGTTCTGCAATGGGACTGAACTAAAGGAGTGAGTTTCAATGTTTGTCCTTTTTGTATTTCTCAGTGGGAGGTTTGCCGGGATTCGAGGGCAATAGGCACATTGCGAGAACTAATTGTGCTAATGAGAATTTGGGGCCTGATTCGATCTTCGTGTTTGCCAATATTTCGAAAGACATCAGAAAACCTTGACGTGCTTCCGCTGCTTTTTCGACATCTCACTCGGCTTTCGGTCTCTCCGCACGATCCGGATGAGGCTCTCATTGGTGAGTCATTTATCTCTTCTTTTCCTCATACCTCTGCTTTGCTTTGCTTTCGCTAGCCCACGCTTTGCCTCGCTTCTAAAAGAAGGTTGCGAATCATAAAATTTTTACCCGACAAGGTATTTCCCCAAGTCCATGTGCATTGTCACAGAAATGCGTCAGTCTCTTTTGTTTTCGCTCACCTTTCTCGTGGGCACAAAGCCGGAAAGAAATGTGCATTATGTAAAATGGACAATTTGGTTTGCCTACGCCAACGCGGAGCAATTTCGCAAAATGTGCTCAACTTGCATAAAAATTCGGTGTGATACACAAACATAAAGCAAAGCACGGCGACATGGCATAATGAAAGTACGTAAGTACGCTGTGGACAGGCTTCGCTGTTCGCATTCGCAGTTTCATCGCTGGAAGCGTGTTGGGTACATAAAATATAATTTCTGTAAAATTTAGTTCACAATGTGCCGTGCGCTGCCGCCTTGGGCCAAGTTCTGAATTTCATGTTCATGCTTACGTAGTTCTATTTAACTTTAATTATTGCTCCCAGCTCACAGACTCTTGCAAATTCCGTTGTCGCACGGAAAATTCGCTCATCCAACCAAATGTCTGGTTGAGCCGTCGTATGTGGACCTGAACCTCCTCTGTTTACCTTTTATTAAAGTTTTCATTCATAAAGAATTCATTTCTTCACTCGTTAATTTTGCGTTTATTTCTGGAAACGAGCGACGAGTCTTGCAAAATTTGCAATTCTTCCGAGTTGAATTCTGCGTGCTCTCTAAATTAATTAATGGGATTCAAAGTTTGTCATGTATTTTGCACCGTGAACAAGCACAGCAGATTGTCAATTTCGTCAATTCTCAGTTTCCTGATTGCCTTAACTTGTTACACTCCGATGGAGACAAAATCACTTCCAAGTGGCAGGCAATTAATTCTCGGAGGCATCCTATTGTTCTAGTTTTGTGTGGTTTCCTTGATGATGCTATTCAGCGTGATACGTGACTATTTGCATTCGCATTGACAATATTAGGCTTTACATACGGTTCTCATTCGGAGACTTCTGACTACTGACTTTGAATTTGTTAGTCACAGACAAATGACGATCGATTCATAATTAAACCTTAAATGAGCCGATGACGATGCCAGACGGCTTTGAATGTTGAAATTGCGCGTGTTTTGCATGTACCAGGAAATTATTCAAATTCTAGCCATTTCTACTTTCAATACAACCTTAACTAAATATTCAATTAGTTTCAATTAGTGGACTTCATGAATAGGAAATGAATGTTCTGGCGGTCGAATTGCGTTTGCCAATAACAAGCCCAATTATCTTGGCACAAGACTGCTGCGTGTAATTGCACTTTTAAATCCACGACTGCAGTTCTGGTGTATTTACTTTTCATGCAATGCAGATGCAGAATGCAGGCAGGCAATTTAGACGAACGAGTGCGTGCCGAGCTAAAGTTTGTTAAAGAACAAATGTAAAGTGTAAAAATTGAAGCCCGCAGTATTTCTCTTACGCTGCAATTTTATTTCTGTTCAGGCCACAGACTCAAGAACTGTTGTACTCGTATTCTTACATGTGGTGACCAAGCACGCCGTAGACAAGACACGGATACGACTCATTTGTTCGTATGATACAATGAGTAATATTTATTGTACTGTTTCTGTTGCATTCTATTCTGCACGATAAAATAGACTAGAGCGTTCTGCGCGTAGTAAATAGGAGTAAAGAGTTAATTTCCAGCCAGTGCTGGTGCTGGTACCATCTCTTAGCCTGCCAAACGCCAAACCACAAACAGAGCATGAAATATTCCTTGTGGTTATGATTTCTGATTACACGACACTTACTGAATCAACATATTAACTAAACGAAGACGAACACATGCAGGCTGCTGTTTGTTGAGTATTCATCGCTCTAAAATAAACCTTTCCTTCATTCCTTCCTTTGGCATTAACTGGTAAAACACGACAGGAAGACGAAGAAGTTTTACACTTCTGACACGAGACGTGACAAGAAGCAAGAAACACAGCATCACTTTAAATTTTCGGCAGTTTGCTCAGCCACGCTTACTCAAGGCAAAGGCAAACGGTGTTCACAACTCGGCTCGAAGAAAGCAGAGGTTAATTGAGACAAAACAGCAGCAATTTGTGTGATGTGACTAATTTAATCAGCCCACACAGCTGCAAGGTCAGAATCCGAAGTTCAATTTCTAGGGTTAATAGACTTAATTCCTGGAGAAAGTTTGTGAGTCGTAAGTGGAGCTGGCCCTAAATTGGATAAGCATAAGCATTTATGGGGAACACAGAATCTCGTAAGTTTAACAGCAACTCGCATATTTGCACTTGTGAAGGCGAAGGCATCAAAAGCGGTTTTAGGACACTTGGCGGAGTGACACGTCGCAGACTTTTTTTCCCCCGAATGGCCTCTTTGGCTGAATGGACTTTTGGCCGAATAGACACTTGCCTGAATGTAGCTAAACGAGTAGCTTGAAGTGTAAAATGCAAGTACAGATGCTCATAGTATGTCAGGCTAGCCAGAATGGAAGAAACGATGGCTTAAAATCGTACTTTGGCGCCAGTACTATGACTGGCGACCAATTCATGTGCTTGCACCAATAATTTCTGATCGCTATTGGAATCTTCGCAGCCATGTTCTACATTTCGACCAATTGAAATTTTCGTCTTCTTTCAAAAATAGTCGGCCAAGTGTCCATTCAGTCAAAAAAAACAGTCAGCGAAAGGAACATTCGGGGAAAAATCCCGCCAAATGTCTCTCCGCCAAGTACCCGACCACGTCAAGAGCAAATGTATCATGCGATAGTTGACCATTTGCCTTGTGTGGCAAATTTTGACACGTGCACTCAATCTTTTCACATATACAGTAGCGGTTCCAGTAAGTAATCTCTCCTCATCCTGTTTTTCATTGCGCTCGAATTTGTGCTGAGGAAACATTCGAATTTTGGACGCAAGCACGCCAAGTAAAGTTAAGACATTCATAACGAGAAGGCAAAAATTGAGAATTTTATGAGCTGGCAGGATACGGTGTCCTGTGTCAGCACTCATCACAGGAAATGTGTGAGATATCTTGTTTAACTCGGGTCATTTGTGCGTCAGCATTCTTCCAACATCGGCATGATACATTTGTTTTGTGCTCGAGCCCTTTACTTTTAACTGGGTGACGAATAGAAATTAGGGCAATGCACTGATGTAATCTAAATGCGCGTGTTGCGTCAGATCACAATGTCCTGCTCGAGAACAAGCCGATACCCGAACTCCAACAAATCACGCCGACGATCAATCGCGGATTCTACCTATGGCTTTACATTGCGCTTGGGTTCGGAGGAGTCGTCTTTGTCCTGATCATCCTGGCGCTTTACTGCAATCAGTGTCGGAATAAAGAGGACGAGACATCGAGAAGCAACGTCTTCTTCCACCAAAACGCTGCCAAAGACGAAAAATCGAAGAGTCTGTCGCTCTTCGACACTGCTTCGATGACCGCCTCCTCCGTGCAGCCAAAGTCTCAGATGCAGTACGGAGACACTCCGGGCTACCCGCCGAACTACGCCGTCCCCGGGAAAGGAATGCAGTTTGGGTCGTACAGCAATTTCCACCCGCAACAGCCGGCACCAAACTTCGAGCAGCAGCAGGACGCGTTCCTGAGCACCCTCCACGACGGCAACAAAATCAAAAACACGAGCGGTGGTGGTGGTCGAGAGTCGATGTCGATCGGTCGGGCTGACTCGGTGCAGAGCATCCTCGCCCGCAAGGACTCCTACCTGGCCGTCTACGAGCAGTATGGCGAGAACGAGAAGACCCCGCTTCAACTCCGCGTGGACGAACAGAACCGCCAGTCTTCTGCGTACTACTCGCTAATGATGCAGGAGGAGCTCCGGCGGTTGGACAGCATCCCAATCCCCGACGCCGAGAGCTAAGCGGTGTGACGAATACTACAGACTGCCGATGTTCAGTTTAGACCACCAATTTGCATTTTATGATCGACTAATTTCGTTTTACGAGGGCGAAGACCCACACTTTTTGAAGAAAGCTTGCCTTTTAGCCTGAAGTTCATAAGCTTGGCTTAAATGCAGTCGTAAAATATGTTCACAATGACCCAATTGTTTGTCTTCCTTCCAGAAGTCTTAGTGCTTTAAAATGCAATCAAGTTCTCAGACTGTGCCGGTGACTCTTGACTTTAGTCAGTCAGAAATTTCACGGTTGCGCACAAAATGTGTTCAGTCTTCGAATTTTATATTCGCATTTAGCAGTCGACAAGTCTGCTGCCTGTAAGCGTGCCTAATTTAGCTGATAAATGATGTCTTCCTAAACTAATCTGTTGACTTGTGTAAATAGCAAGGCTAAGAAAACATAAATAAGAAACTGTGCAAATAAATGCAAACGAACACAAAAGCGTGGAATTAAAATTAGAACACTTGAATTCTGATCCTTCCAGGTTCGGTTTCGGTCGCTTATCAGATTACAATGGAACACTAGTATGTGAGAATTGAGTAAACTCTCAATGAGTGAGTGGACGAACAAAACTAGAGTGGCTGTGAATAATATTTATTCTGTTGCATAACAATGCGATCACGACTTCTTCGGGCTTATGAAGTTCCTTGGTTCGCTTCGCATATTTCCTCCATCACTCATCTCCTCTGAAGTTGTCGAGATTTGAGCCCAGCACCACACGAATTCTAGAGTTGATTTGGCTTTATGAAATCACGGTAAGGTGATGCCCGAATCTTGAAACGACACTTGAGGAATGAGAAAGCTCCACTTTTTACTGACTCCCACGTGTTTGCTGAATTCACTGAAGAGTGTTGACAGCTTGTGGAATTAATGACATTTGACACAGAAGTCCTAGAATATCCTCGTCCTCTTCGGTAAGAAGTGTCCGCATATTTTAGCCTTCTCTTTTTGTCATTTTCTCCATCGAATGCTTCCTAAGCATCTTTCATAAAACTTGTATCGCTTGCTGTCTTCGCTTCGCTTGCATTGCAACCTGATATTTTTATTTCGCCGACTTGACTGTGACTTTGTTTCGACAGACGAATGCTGCATTCTCCCAAGCGATGTTCAAATTCCACACAGCAACGCGTTCTCGTCGACAAAGAACCACGGAGTGGCTTCCATCACATTCTTCTCTCGGACGACGCCGCTTCAGGTACGAAATTCGCTCTCATTTTGTATAAAACAGTGCAATCGAAAATCGACTTTGCCCTTGGCACCTTTGCCGGAATAAACAAAAATAACTGCAGCCCGCAGCAAATGAATGCGGCGGCACATCCGACGTCAAGAATTTAAGGAAGAAAACGTGAAAATCCTGAGTGACGGGCTCAGAATGCGGAAGCGATGAATATGTTTACGCGTAATCAATTCCAATTCCTTTCTTTGTTCGCAGTTTGTGTTTGGCGTGAACCCGAGCAAATGGCTGCACAATTTGGAAGGCCAGCGGACAAACGGGCAGCGAATGGACGGACTGCGACTTGTGTGGCTCGGCAGAAGCACGGCGCCCGTGAAAATATGCAACAGGTAAAAGCCAAAAAGCAGAAAGCTGTATTAAGCAATTTTGAGCCTATTTTTGACATGCTGACCCAAAGTTAAACGCTCCCGACCTTTTGTTTTCCTTAACGAGCTTTTGCAATTCTTCTTCAGGCATTTTCATGCCCGTGTTGCCATTTGTCATCCCACACGAGAGTTAATTAATGTTTGCATTTCATTCATTTCCTCCAAATTAATTTCTCTTTTATGCAAGGTAATAATGTTTTTGTCTGTGATTAATTGTGTTGTAGGTGTGGTTGTACGACGCTCTTCCAAGTCGCGTCGAGATCTGTCGCAAACAAGTCCTGGGACAACAGATGGATACGCAACTGCCCCTGCGGAGGAAATTGGAAACTCTCACAATCCTCACTCGCACACTCGAAACCCAGTGACGCAGATTTCGAGTTCTGATATGACGCGATGCGGACTTTTCGCTTCTATTCCTGTCTATGTAAATGTATTAGTTTCATTGTATTTATAAGATTTACTTCAATAAAAAGAAAATATCCAATTAATTTATTGATCTCGAGTTGACTGATTGTAATTTGCCGTCGATTTGTTCAGCGGAAGCCACTTTTAACGGCGTAGGTACAGTGTACGTCGCCTCGACGTGTAAATTAACACGAAAAGACTCAACATACCGTGGAGATTTGAAGAGACAGATGAGATGGAGACTCGCGGTGTAATGAGACTCTGAGGACATGCACAATATATATCATTTGCAATTTTGCCTCTCCGGCATGCACTGCCACTGCGACAGCTTTTTACGCTGCGTTGCTGTCAGTAATTTCCTCTGGGAATTCGATTCCGTGCTCCGTGCCGCTGCGTTTCTCTGCAAAAGCTGATGCAATGCACCAAGTGCCAATGTTAACGCTAAAGTTCAGTAACGCATTTTCATAATCGCATTAATTATCTTTTGGCTATTAATTAGTTTACGATCTGGAAACCCAAACCTTACCTGCAAGAGAATAAAAGGAACGCCCGAACAGAGGCTAGAGACTTTTGACAAGTTTTCATCTCGCTGCTGCATAAAAATACGACTCCGGGCACGAATTTTTCCGCGACGGCTGTGCTTCTTCATGGTTTCATGGTGTGGCATTTTCTTCCTCCGGCTCTTTCTCTCGCTCGCTCTTTTGTCCAACCTGACGCTTTCACCGCCGTAGTCGTCGCGTAGCGTAGCCACACGTTGAACAAACAATGAAAGGTTAGAAGTTTGTCCGCTTAATATTTAATTGTATTCTTTTCGGAGGACAGAGAAAATGAAAAATGAGAGAGCGGCTGTCGACGCTGTGTGAAAGTTGGTTCGGTTCCAGGATGAGGGAGAAGTGAAAGATGAGAGAATCCACAAAAACGAATCTACACGAAATCCGAAGTCGCACTCGCACGCGTCGTCAGCGTGGGTTGATCTCTCAATAGATGCTAAGGCTAAAAACACAGAGAAAAAGCCGCCTGGTGCTTGAGTATCATTTCATTCCATTCAGCGTTGGTGTTACCGAAGATGAAGCCTGGGTTGCCATATTTTAAAGAGAATCTGGCAGTAAGGAATGTGATTTCCATTTCTGGACGTTGCGAAGCCACGACAACGATCTTCAGGCTTCTCGAAAAAACCAATTTTATATTCTTCGAAATTCTTTGTTTGCCTTGATTCTAATTGCAAGTTTAATGAAAGTGAATGTAAGTTTTAAACTGGATGCATAAATATTGCTGCTGTTTAAATATCTGCGTAGTACATCAATGCAAATATTTGTCCTTCTAAAATTAATGCATGCTATCTGAAAATAGAGTCGAAAATCAACAGACTGCTATTTCTAAATTAATCGTGATTGGCCCAAGTTCAGATTCTCAGACAAATTCCTGTTAGAAGTTAGACGTGCCCAATTGTCGTGTGCAACACAAAGGCGAGGAATTGCGGGAATGTAACTATTCTTATTTCACGTTGCACATGCCTGCAGTCTCTTTGCCAATAAATAATTGAATGGTGAGGTGAAAGTCCACGACTGTATTAATAAACATTGCCGGAGGCTTGCATTAGAATGCACAGACCTGTGAATTGATGAATTCTTTTATTGTGCATTCGGCATTCATTCAGAGATGACGGAGCATCAAAGAGCCATTATCTTAATTAAATCAAAATATTCGGAAGAAATACGCACGTGTTGAAAATATTGACGTATTGGAACAAGTGGTCCATTCCCGGTCGCCAGAAGTGGGTGGATTCTTGACACAAAGTGTTCGAGAACCAATCCCTGGTATTCTAGCTATTGAGCCATCGTCCTCGCATTTCTGTCTTTCGATTGCATGACACAATCTTTGTGAAATAGAAAAATAGTCGAAATAATTCATTGAAGGTGGTAAATAAATATTTGTTCGGTTCTGTCTCGATACCAGGAAGTGAAAGGAAGAAATCTGACCCGTCCGGGTACAGATCCTCGACTCAGTGGCATCGCGCTCGTATTTCTGCATCTGGCTTGGAGTGGGCCCATCGCATATCACATTAATAACGAAGTTTTTCTGATCCCGACATAGGAAGCTGAAAGCTGGGAAGTCGATGCAAATATTTAATCACACGCTGCGTTGAACCAATCGCTCCTGCGTAACGCGTAATGCCAAAGTTATTAATATTTGGATCCGCTGAATTTGATTTGATTAAGCTAAACCAACAATGACTTATCTTCACTTGCGTAAACCGGGCGTTATTATGAATCCAAATCTACCCAGGCGGTTGGCGAAAACATTTTCTCGAGTTGGTGTCAACCGTCTGCGCTGCCCACTCATCTGCTGCGCTATACATACGTTTAAGATTTCGATTTCAACGCTGATGGGCATGAGCAGACGCTTGAGAATTGAAATTCAAAAACGTGGTTGCGATTGGGGAAAAACAATTTGCTTTTCAAACTGCTTTGAATTGAACATTCGCATTTCAACTCTTGTTTTTGGAAAAATGAATGCGACTGGCAACATGTATCTTTAACCATGTCAATTAAGTCCGACGCCTTGCATTTTATACTTTACTCATTCCTGCTCGACGTGAGTGCACGGTTTTTTATTCGAGATCAGCGTGGAGCGATAAGTGCAGACCTCCCAATTGGAAATCGTCGATGAATTACTGGCTGCTTGACGTGTCACCTTCGTCATTGTCTTCACCTTCTGTCCGTATCCGTCATCGCCGTGTCGTGTCGTTGTTTGTAGTGACGAGGGATCAATTCATAATTTTCCAAGCGTAATTGGTTGTGTCCCACTCACCATTCGTGCGTAGCCACAGTCAAGCGTCAAGCCACAAACCACTTCGCACCGTCCATGTTGGAATATCGCCTGGCCTGGTCTGAGTACCTGAGTTCCAGCGTAGCAGGTATAAAAGGCTACCCGCAAACGAGGAGGACAAGTCAGTGAGGGTTGCAGCCACCGAAGCAGAATCACACCGTCAGCGTCTTCGTAGTTTCCAGCGACTCCAGCCAGCCCCGTAAGAATCTTGCCACAAATCAAATTAGTGCAGCCCCCACACTTGAACAGTTCACTTCACAGGGTGTGTTTGTGAGCGACCCAATTCATCGTCGAGTAAATCGAAAGCACTTTACAAAATAGATAAATTATTTAAGAACGACAAAAACGAATTTATTGACTTAACCGTATGAAAACACGCACGGACACTTTTTACTCACGTAAAAGTACGAACGAGACAACAAAAACGAAGCAACATTTCAGTCCGCCTTGCACCGTGACTAAACTCACTTCAGTCATCGGAAAATCGAACGGGCGCCGTATCGCGTTGGTTGGAATTGGAATTATCCTCGAGAGGGTGTAAGCGAGAAGATTTCGACAATTTTAAGGTGAGCGATGACAATTTTTTTTAAACGTTTCGTGTTGGATTCAAAACGGTGTCTGAATCAGCTTATGTGAGAATATAAGCCATAAGCTTATATGGCTCGGAAGTACGTGAGGATTTTCGAATTCCTGATTCAGGAAATGCGCACTTGCAAGCAAAACCAAAGTCAACAGGGCATCAGCATCCGGGCATCCGCGATTCGTGGCGCAGCGCAGTGCGTAGGTGTGAAGAAGTATAGGATCATCGTTTAAATTCGGAAAGTTTAAAGTATTTCACCCGAGAATTTAGAAAAGCCAAGACTTGACACTTGACTTAGGTTTGTTTCCACACAAGACCGCATTTCATCAGTTATTTAGATCATGGCCCTACTACAACCGCGGTTGGACCCCGCAATATCGCACTGGAGTCGTCGCTCGTCACGCAACGTGCAAATCATGTTTAATTTTTTACATTATTGAGTTTCACTTAACTAAATTTTTTGGCTGAGTTTACATATGTTGTTTGTGCCGAGCATGAAAGGGCAAAGACACTCCAATTGACCGCTGGCACGCGATTCAGTTCACAAGAAATTCGGCGATTCGATAGAGAAAGCACAATTGGCAATTTTAATGCGTGGTTGGACAAATAAGTTAACCATTCATAAAAATGTCCGGACTGGAAGTGGGAAAATTAGTTCAGGAACTGTTTTTCAGGTGTTAATGAGAAGACAATACAAATTTCGCTTAGAGAACTTTGATTGCGGTCCGTTAAAACTGCTGCGAAGTGCGAATTAAAAAAATTTCCAGTGTCCGGTCTAAAATCTGTAGTTAATTGCCTTAATTTGCAAAAGAGCAATAACTTCGGTCATAAAGATTAAGCAGATACAAACTTATTGCAGCCGACACGCGTACGGCAAGGCGAAAGGTCGAAAGAGTTCAGAATGGGCATATTTGTGTTAATGCGAGTAGTTTTCCGCTGCAGATCAGAATCAGAGATAAAATCCTTCCATGCTAATGCTATCTGATGCTGTGTTGCAAGTCGCACAGGAGTCAAGTCGAAGGGAGTTTGAACTTCACCTGAATCACAGAAAAAGTGACGTAATCCGAATACGTCGTTTGTGATTGCACAATTTAGCCTTGCACCGCGAATTCTCAGTTTGTTGGCCACACTCGATAGACCAATAGATTTGCAAATGAAGTGTGAGTTTCAGGTGCTTCATTGTGAAATGGCCAAAAGCAAATTACAAATTGCAAATTCAAATTACCGAGTTGAGTTGACTTGTGAAAGGATGTGAGGTATTTAAACGGTCAATTTGCTACCTACGCTTGTGCGCTTGTTAAACCAATATCGCCCCTACGCATATGAATATGAACTTTGCTTTTGCTTGCTACTAACTGCTAAAAATAGCTAGAAGATGACAAGGACCTTGGCACCCTTAAAACTGAGATCCCGATTCATTTTTCTTTGCGTGAAATTTCACAGTGAATTATTAAAACAAAATTTGCCGTTGGGAGCAGTAAGCAGTGCGTTTGAAATATGGAATATGGAACTATCTAACGTTTAATGCGATGAACGGGCAACATCTTCGAATTTATATCCGAGACGTGTATTACGCACAATTCTTCTTCAAATATTAAAACCTTCATTTTATCCATTGCCAGGAAGCAGAAGCAGAATCGAGAATCAGATTACACAAAATGAGCCAATTACAGCAGAGTGCGTGCAGAAGTCACACGTTTCACGTGAGCATGTTTCTGGTGTTGTCTCTCACCGTGCTGTTCACATTTGTCAGCAGTGCGTATCTCGGACCGCGATACGGCAAGCGGAACTTTGACGGAGGTAAGAAAAGAAAATGCAATTCCAGTCCAGAAGTCAGTCAAGTGAAACCCGAAACTGATAAACGACACGACGTATTCGAGTCTTCGCCGCCTGTCTCGTTTCATTTGTATAAATTGCAACGTGATTTGTAATTATTTTTATTTCTTTCCCTTGTACACAGAAATTCTCGGGAGGTTTGTGCCGCGGAGTGACAGCTACGGAAGCCGGCACATTCAAGTGCGTTCCGGGGCAAGATTTTATCCTGGCACAAGATTCGGTGGGAAGAGAGCGTATTGGGCCCCAAAACCAAGCCAAACCGGTAAGGAAATATTTACATCCGGCCGATTGCAGTAGTATTGAATAGATTATAGATGCCGAAAATATCCGTTTAGTGGCAACCTTCCTTCAGGTTCCTTCCTGATTATTAATTCCTCTGCTTTCACTTTTTCGCAGATTTCGAGGAGCGGTCTGGACCCTCAAATCTGTCGTCGTACGACTGTTTCTACATTCCACAAATCGGAGTACGATGCACTAGGTAAGCGTACGCAACGCGTGGTGATCTTCTCCGAGTTTCACATGCACATGATTGGTTTCTTTCTGTTCTTGTAATTAGTCCAAACGAAAGCTCTTCGTGGGCTAAGCACAGTGATGGAGATGACGAAGGCATTTCTCGGATGGAGGCGCGCGCCCACGCCGCCCCGACGAGCAGCAAAGACGGCCAGGAAGACGAAAACCTTGTGAATTCGAACGATGCGAGCCCGCTGTCGGCGTCAGTGCTTGAAGCTCCATTGTCTTAATTCGGAGGCGGACGCAGGCAAAGAACAGAGTAAAGTAATGGTTTAGTGCGTGCTCTTCCTCCTTTCTGTTAAACACTCGTCTCGTCGGACCGTACTCGACTTTACGTATTTTGTTAACTTTGAATTAAAAGTTTGCACTTAACAGCATTCCAGTACACATTCTTGAAATGATGCGGCAAATCCTCCAGCTGATTCTGATTCCTCATGCTAACTGAATTTAAATTAGGATAAGTAATTTAGTTCTTCCTGATCTCCCAATGTTTTATAGCGTTCAATAGCTTTAGCCATTACAGTGGAATTAGTAATCTTCCTGTGATTAGTGATTACCTTCAGACCGTGTTAAAATTCAAGTGTGTCCAATGTAAATAGAGAATAGCGAATTATTCACCTGCATTCTTAAAATCTGTAACACGTACACACTTCCTTGCTAATTAGTAACTAGTAATTGATATCAGTCGTGAACAATAAAAGCTGAATTTATTTATCAGAGTCAAGGCATTAGAAAATGATGGACGTCTGTCAAAAGATCTCAACTCCGCACAACACAACACGGCGGTCGCGATTATACAACAATGCAGACATTGTGAATGGTTGACTGAAGAAGAAGAGAAGACGAAAGTGAAATCGACTTGACAATAACGCGCAGCAGTTTAATAGCAGTCATGGACTTGAAACAATGCGCACAAATCAAATTGAACCAGACATTCGCTGCAGTTGTAGCGTTCAGAGAAGTGAAGCCGAACGCAAAACGCAGAAAATTCATTGCATTATTACACAATCATTACGAACTATCCAACCGAACTGAATTGAGTCATAAAATCAGTCGACAAGATAAAGAATCGAATTAAAAACGCAAACGCTATAAAGAAAGTTGTCAGTTGTTGATTGAGCTGTTGCACATTGTTGTCTGTGTCTCCCTCAAAACAAACGCAAATTGACACGAGAAAAATAGAAATTCAATCCTTCACTTTGTTTTTTTTTTGCTTTGCTGCTATTTTTGCAGATTGTAATTTGCCGAATCGAATCGGATCATAACAGAGTCAAAGTCAACCTTCATGACGTCGAATGCGAATGGCAAGGTAAAGGTTTAGTTTAGAAACAACGACTTCTCAAATGCAGCTGTTCTTTTGTACGTCTGTGCCCTTAATCAACTCGTTCTCACCTTCGCCTTGATCAGCTCGCTTTAAATACGAATTAATTTGCAGTATCATGCATGCTTTGTTTTGACAAATCCATTTTAATTTTAGCTCGCATTGCATTTGCATTGCGTATTTGCATTACGTCGCCTTAAGCAAGCAGTGCTCGGAATTTCGTATTGGCCACTTGTAACAGTTGCGTTGGGACGAATTGGCTGACCTTCCCATTGCCTTGTCCGGCAGAGGCAGAGGCTATTTATAGGAATTAAAGCCGTGCCATGCCGATACAAAACATGTTTTCGAACTCTCACGCACCTGAGCACGGCACGACCTAGTCTGAACCTTGGCGTTGACAAAGACACAGATCGAGCACTTTTGTAATGCTTGACCATCGAGCCTGCACTCATGAGACTCAGATTAAGAGTCCAGGGTCTCATTCATCAACGAGCGAGCAGCCTTTAATTCAGTGCGGCAGACCTCATTATTGAAAGCAGAAGGTTAATTCGCCTTTCCTCGTTGGGGCTTCGCTTGGGTTTACTTGCAGATTTGTTTAAGGTGCCTTCCAGACACACGCGCGCAGCGAGCGCCGAAAATTCCGAAATCAGACTGCATTTTGCGGTGAATCGCAGTGCAGAGTTCATTAACGTCATAGTCATACAGCAGCTTTCATAAATTACTAATTTACCTACGTTTCATCAGCATGCTAAATTCATTCATGACATGCTAAACAGCAGTGGCAGTATTAATCTTGCTCATTACGCATGAAAACACGGCTCTGAGCCGGCGACTGAGAGAACAATATAAAACAATTACTTAAATTACCGTCTCGCTCGTGCACTGCGCTGCGCACTCGTCATGCGTTGAGTGTTGAGTCAGACGCGTACGGATCTAGTCAGGTTAACGTACTTGCCCTTCTGCTCACACAGTCAACATGGCATACGGCAGCATTAACGGCATTTTGGGATTATTGCATTAAATTCGGAGGAGAGAGTAAACACAGTCAAAAAGACGACTAAAATTGACAGTGAAGTTTCGCCATTGAGTACGCACATCTCAAAGTGCGTGTCATTCGCATTTCAGCGACCGTACATTTTTTGCAAGTCTATCAATGAAACCACGCGAAATCTACCCAAAGATGCTAGCTCGAGACGGGTTTCGTATTTAAGCGTAAATGTAGCAAATTATGACACTTGCTCCAATTTTGCATTTGCATTTAGCAATTTGTTAGGTCGTTACTTTTACGTTACGCGAGCAATAAAGTAGCTAATTGCCGTTTGAAAGACAATCTTTACATCTGCATGTGTTTAGAGAGGAATAATATCGCCGTGTTTTATTCTGATATCCAAATTACATGTTTTGAGTGCAAATAGCAGGTGCCGTAATCGTAATCAAATACGAAATCAGAAATTTGCAGAGCAGCATACGATCAGCAGAGCAAAGAAAGCAAGCACGTAATCTTCACTTTCATGCGCGTACGTACGGTCAGTGCGATAAATTCCGAGCCTTATCGTTAAAGTACACAAACCTTGTACGCTATTTAAATTTGGTAACAAAATTTAGCACCTTTTGTAATCAAACCAATTCTCAGACCAGCTAAGCTCCTGCTCTGCAATTTCAAACCATTCAAGAAACTAAGACAAGGCAAGTCAAAGTCAACAGACGCAGGCAGTCAATAGCAAACATAGCACAGATTCGGCAGATTCTGACCGTTCTTTGCCATCGCATCGACAGGAAAGTCACGCTCTGCATTCTGCTATAGCGCAGCAGTGCTCTGTTACTTAAGTTTATGTTACGTGGTCTCAAGTCCGAATGGCAAAATGCACTGCAGCAATGCAGTAATGCAGCGATGACTTTATGCATTTCTTGACTGCTTAACTCAGGCTCAGCCAAACCCAAACTTGGTCGGCCGCGGCCTGAGTGCTTTTACTGTTGCATCTGCATCTTTGGCTGATATGCTACTTTGTTTACAATTCGAGTCTCACATTCCCTCTCGTTGAGAGACGCGACGCTCGCTTGTGGTATTTAAGGCTAGAATCAAAGACTTTGTCGTGCTTATTAGCGTCGCTGGGCCCATTTCAGTCAGTCACTGTGTCAATACTTGCCTGCTCGCTCTTTTGGGCTTCAAAATTTTAAATTCTCTTTCAGTCTCGCTTTCAGTCTCGTCTCCGCATCGTTGCGTTCGAACAACCTGCAGAAATCTCGGCTCACTCGGTATTTGACATTAAACAATGAAAGCCCGAAGATTTTGCTGCCGTTGCCAGTGCCCGTGCGTCGTGACTGTGACCTCTGACCTCTCCTCTCCAGCTTCGTTTCCAGGATGAATTATTCCAGTGTGTGCACAGATCATTTGAGATTTGCATAGTTTATTAGGCGAGTGAGTCGCTTTCTTAATTCAACGCTCCGGCCGAGAATGGATTGGAAAGCATCTTCACGTGAACTTGAACTGGTTGAATGAGTCCGGCTTCTGCATTTCTGGAAGTACAGACGCCCACACCCACGCGTACGCCAAACTCTTGAAAGAAACGTCGAGTCCAAAATTGAGTCTGGCACACCGAGCAAAGCCGTGCAGGAAAGAAAGTAAAAGTGAAGATCAACTCTTTCCGTTTAACATACAAAAGAATGAATTAAGCAAGTTTGAAGAAATCTTCTCAATCCGTTCGCTTGTGAGGTTATTCAATCCGAGAAATTTCTTAATTAGAAGGTGAAGGTAAAAACAAAGGACGTGGCCGTCCGTCCGACTCTGCGTCCGCAATGGCATTAATTTCAATCAGAAACAGAAGAAGAATGAAGTCGTCTCCGTGCAGCAGCTACCACAGTCCGAGATTAAAAAGCAGTCAGCCAGCCGAGGAAAGCAGCTGTAGCTGGCTTCCTTCCAGGCCGACGACGACTGCATTTGTGGTGAACATCGCCCTCATTTACTGTCTCCTTGGGCTGATTGGGGTTGCTGGAGAAGGTAAGGACGCTCTTCAATGTCACAGCGCTGCGCTGCATGAATGGGCCAACAACAAAAGAGATGTTCGCTCTGCTCGTTACGTGTGAATGGAGTTGTTGACAGACTGAAGGCTAAACCGCTACGAAGATGATGATGCTGCCGCTGAAGCAAGATCATCGTGGGCCTTTGTATTTTGTATTCAGACTAGAAAAGTGACAATGTTTGCTCTCTCCTTGCACTTGTTGCACTTATGCACGACTTGTCTTGGCTCTTTCGCGCATGCGGTTTTATTTACAGTCTTACAGATTCAGTGGCATTTGATTATTTTATCGTGGTAAAGGTCAGACTCGTAAGACTCTGACTTCTAGCGTGTGACACGTGTTCGGGGAACCACTGCCAATATGCGGCCGCGACTTAATCAAAAGGCCTGGCGTTTGGTTGGCTTCCCATTTAAGAGCATAAAACCCATTCTCTTTGGATAATAGATTTTCGCTCTGAAGTTTGCGACCTGTCTACTCTTCTAAAAAAAAGCGTAGTCCTGAATTTCAGTATCACATTTAGGCTACACTGGCTGGAAGCTATCACGTTCAAGGCCAGAGTTGCAGAGATTACGCATCTGCAACTGATTTCCCACTCATTAACGATGCTTGCCACGTACTTCACGTTGTATAAATTAATTGTATTACCGCATTATCATTGCTGCTATTAATATCGCAGCCAATCAATCACCGCACCGCACCAACTCGTAATTGATTCCAATCCATTGTTTGTGCTCGTACTTTGTGCCTTCCTGATTTTTGTTTACATTCCACAACAATTTAATCACTCATTTGTTTGTGTTCGTTTCCTTCTCGCGCGTCGAGCTTGTGGTGTCCAACAACGGCCAGACAGCAGTCAGTCAATCAGTCAGTCAGTCATTAGTCCGTGCTGGCAGTGCCGTGCCGCTGGCCGTGCTCATGACATGCTCCGTGGACACAAATGAAACTTTTATTAATATAAATTTCATGTGATATTATCTCTCGACGGCAAACAGGCCACAGAGCTCGCAGTGCAGGCGAAATTACACTTCGTATTTCACGGAGCAAGATTTCATGGCTTTTGGAGTGGAACGCAGTGCTGTGCAAAATGCAGAATGCAAAGTATGGCTAAGGCTTGCGTCTCGCGTGTTATCGCAGTACAGATTAATTTTGCAAAATTGATACAATTTTTCATTAAATGCACCGTGTTGTATGGCCATGAATGAGAATAGATAGCAGTCATTCATTCTTACACTTGCTGTACAGCAGTTTGGCGACTGCCATCGCGTTTATTAAAAGAATTCGCAATTCATAAGTTCCTAATGCATTGCGACTTGCGAGTCTGACGTAAGTTGCAAATTGCCAACGGCTTGGCTGAATGTTGAGACTTTGGAGTTGTCAGGATTTTATTCTTAGCCGAGGGTATGGCCTGATCTTGTCTTCTTTGCGAGCTCATGCGAGAATGAGAGCCTGCAAATAGTGCGAGAACTGCAAGAGTCTGAGAATGCTACAGTTGCAGTGCATTTTGCATGTTTTTGCAATTGCATCATGGCTTCCTTCTTCCTTTCCACTTCCTAATTAGTTGATGTTATGCTGGTCTAATCAGACCGCGTTACATCCTCCTGTTAACTGGGCCGGCCGGTCTCTTGTTTTGTTTTGTTGCTACAAATTGATTTGCACTGCTTTTAGAAAGTAATGATGACAAGTCGGAATCAGCGCAACAGCGCTCTGCTGCCCAGCAAAACGTGTAATCCAATTAAACACCGACAGCAAAGTGGACGATAATTCACAGTCCTCGACTCCTCGTCTGCTGGCTGCGTCTGGGCAGAATTGAATTCGCCTTCGTCGTTACGCGATTCTGACTCACGACACACTTTAACAACGATGACAAATTGAATTTTTCAATTTGGGGATGACAATTGAAGATGAGAACGCCTGCACCGTGCCATAATGACGTGTGACGCAACTGCCGGGCTAAGATTATGTAACTCGAGATGCGGATGCAGTGAGAAATGAGGAGCTGTGATTGATTAAAATTCCCATCCCACCAGCCTAAAAGAAAACCGACACGCTGAGCTGCGATTCTTCAATCTCGGCAGCCTCTGTCCACTTCTCACTTCCTTTTCCTAAAATTGTGTCGAATTTAGTATTTTAGCATTTTAAGGCAAGCCTCTTGCGATTTTCAAAATTAGCACGAGTCATATAACAAAGTACAAAGTATTTGCACGATGGACTCTCGCTGTCATTTCCACGTCGGCGCGTCGGCGGTGGGTCCTTCGCTGTACACTTTTTCCTCCTTCTTGCGACAAACAAGGAAGATGTTTTCCACTCCTCCATGAGCAAACTGTGAATTCCCAGTGCCCGACTTGTAAATTATGTTAACAGCGTTAGCATCACAAGAAAAATGACAAACCTGCACTCACTCACAACAATGCACAAAAGTGCAGGCTCCTTTGTGCGTGCTGTTATGTAATTGAATTGCTGACGCACCGTGCCGTGCCGCGTGGATTTGGCGTTCAGCGCTTGCCACTCGGATTTATTTTGATCTCGACAAATTGCAGCAGCCGCATTCTTCCTTTTGGTGTTCAATTAAATTGAGGACGACGAGAGCAGCCAAGCACAAAATGCTTCGAGATCGCGATTCCTTTGAATCTCGTTCGTTATTTGCTATTTTCGTTTCTGAAATTGCGTATTGCGAAACGGCCCGCCGAATTGAGTAATTTGTAGCAGAATTTCCAACGTATATTAACTCACGCCCCAATGAATGAATTATTCTTGCTTATTTTCAGGTGACTCGGTCGCCGGTCAGCGTCAGCATTCACACTCTTCCCTACACTCGAACTCTGAACCAATCACTCTAAAATTATTAGAACAGTTCGAGATTTATTTACCCGACCCGACAATGACGATTGGGGCAATGACGCAGGCGGCGTCGTACTCGTCTCCGTTCGACGTCGACGGCGGCTTTGAGTCGGAAGACAGCGAGAACGAGCTAAACACTCACAAGATCGAAGATTACGATTCTAATCTTTCTGCACGTAAATTGAATGACAGCAGAACACACCAACAGCGTCAGCAGCAGCAGTTTCGGGTATCCGAAGAAGGCGCTGACGCAAGTGATGAAGTAATTAGCATTAATCATCAAAGTACCTCACTTAAGAATTACAATCACAATGCCAGTCAAAGCGTGCTGAGTGATGCCAGAAATAAACATGAAAGCAGTCCCACAATAGTGCCAAAATCATTTCCCAATCTCGGCGGTGCTGCTGCTGCTGAGTCTGCGATAATTAAAGGTGATGCAAACTCGACGTACTCGAGCAAGGACAATGAAAGCACAGCCGCAGACGACCAGAATCGTGAGCTTATCAGGCTCAACAATAACGGTACAACAACAACGTCACCGCAAAACCAAAGCTTAAAGGAGCCTGAGAATAATGAAATTCTTGATACAAATCCTGCAATGCCAATTTCGCCTTCGCTGAATTGCAGTGAGACAAAAACCGAATGGACGAACGATACGGCGCTGCTCCTTCCAAGAACGACGAGTGACAGTGAAAGTGAGCTGTTACGCAGTGGTGATGAGAAACTGCACGAAACTGCATTAATGAAATCAGTGCCAATCTCAGCGAGTTTTGCGTCGTCGATAAAGTCAAGGCGACCGAAGAGGAGCGTCGTGCACTTGTACGACATGGTCGTCTGTTCCACGGGGTGCAATCCGTTAGCCTACAAAGGTAAATTCCAAGGAGTGTGCAGGGCCAAGATCACTAATTACTTCTTTAATCCTCTCTCTCCAGGCTACGGATGCTACTGCGGCTTCCTCGGCTCGGGCCTCATCGTCGACGGCATCGACAAGTAAGCTAATGACTAATGAGAATCGATAACGAAGACGCAAACCGTGTCTGTTGAGAAAATTTGTCCACCGAGAAATGTTTTGCACTTTGCAGATGCTGCGCGAAGCACGACTGGTGCTATCATCACGCCAAATGTCCACCACTCTTAACTTATTTTGTTCCTTACTACTGGACGTGCAACGACGGACGACCCAAATGCGGTAAGGCAATGGAAAAGTGCAATTCATGGTGATTCTTACCTTGACTTTAAGAATGAATGTCATTAATCAAATGAAAATGTAAAATTGATGTCTACAAGCTGAATGCTGAATCTTGACGCAAGTGCATTCGCCATACGCAGATATCCCATTCGTATATTCGCAATTCGCACGTTTGTAGCGACATACGAGTAGTATGCTGCTTAGGTTCTTGGCTGAGCGTACTTGAACTCTGTGACAATGAAGTTGATCTTTCATAATACAACATTGACGAGTAAATGCATCAATGGAGCCATCGGGGCTTGGAGCTTATTACTTGACGCAACATTAAACCCAGCTGAAAGTGAAATCAATCATTCTGCACTCTGCACATGGTCATGAGTCATTGAGCCATGGGCCATTATCAAAGGCGCGATGCAACGATGCAGCGCATTCCGCAAGCCAAATAAGCCATGCGCTGTCTCTTATTTAACCAAATAATGACGGTTGACTGGCTCTGAACAATCGGTGCAACGGCGTACGGTAACTCGCAGTCTCTTCTTTTTGCCTTGTGCAGTGAACGACTACCGCGGATGGAAGGGAATTTGTGGAGCTCATCTCTGTGAGTGTGATCGACAGTTTGCGGAGTGCCTTCGAAAGTATCCGTGCCCACGAGGCCGCGCCGTCTGTTTGAGCTCCCCTTTCAGGTAAGAAGGCGCGGAAGGCTTCTGACCAGCTGCACTCTCACTCGAGAACTTTTCGCTTATAATTCTTGAGACTGACCACAAGTCGTTGTTACTCATTGAAGAATTGCACTCACATGTTCAAATTGTTGATAGGTTCTGGCAAAATTTGTTTATGGCACCTCGCATGCGATCTTACGGCTAAACGCCTCCTGGCCTGCCACTGCCAATGCCAATATGCCTGCAACTCAACCACTTAACAATGCACGACAGGGGCACCGCATGATCTGCCTGCACTGCGTGTCAATGTTCCTAACACATTAAAAACTTTTCCTCGCAGAATAATCAATTTTAATCCACGCTTATTTCTCAACTTATTTGTAGCGCATAAGCATTTTCTATTATATGGATTAGCATTTGGTTTTGTGATACGCTTTCGGATTTTATTCGGACTGGGTTTTCGCTTTGCTTTTAGAATTACTCGGGCGGGCGTCTTCATGGAGTCATTTAATAGTTAGACTTGAGGAGTCGAAGGTAGCTGACTTGACTTGACTCCTTGCGTTGTTTGTAGAACTCCTGTAAACAATTACCACTACAACTACAATTACATTGAGGACCCTGAGATCCATTACTACTACTCCTGATTCTTGATGCTACTGTGATGTGATGTCTTCATCTCCTTTACTTTGGCGGGGTAGTCTGGGGCTTTGTGTTCCTGCAGCGCTGGAGTCTTGCTGTTCGATGTCGACAACAACGATGCAATAAGCAAAGATCCCGAATTCTAGAGAAATAGTTCTACGCTCAACACTCTGGTTCCAGACATTTCTCGCCGATGACCTTCTGAAGGGGATCTGAATTTGTATCCAAGATGATCACTGCCATTAATTACCAATTATGCAATTAGCACCTCGACTTAGCAAATAGTTTTAAAGTTTTAACGAGTAGAACCACAACGAATTGCAAAGGCCGCCCTAAATTATTGTGAAGATTCTCCAAATCGTGCCTTACTAAATTAAATTTCATAGTTTTAGGAAGATCAAAAATCTATCCCTTACAAAATCTGTGCCAGTAGCAATAATTAAATATAGTATTGGCAGTCAGAGCCAAGTGAGGGCTTGATGTTTGATATTTTACTGTTTTACCCGTCGACCTTTCCTCTTCGTGTGCAGGCTCGCCTAAAATTAGTTGTAGCCTAGCCTAGTCTAGAGTCTCCTGCAATCTTTTACCTCATGCGAAAGAAATCAAAAAGGAAATTGATAACTTGGACTTTTAAGAAATAAAAATCCTAGTCACATTTTCTCAACACCCGCAATTCGCAAATCTCATTTCAGCTGTCTTTATTTGCTCGCATCTTCTCATGAATCGCTTTATCGTTTGCTCGTCCTTGCCAAAAGGCTTCTTTGCTAATGATCGTGATGACAGTTTTAATTATCGTCCCAATACATCGGTCCTTCGCCTTATTCGGCAAATTACAGCTAACTGCACTCTGATAATGGTAATGACCACTGTCTACTAAGAATTTGCAAGTGTTGCTCAACCGATCACACAGTCGCGAGATAATTGTCAAAATACTTGCATTTAAGACCGTCTAAGCAAACAAACAGATTTGGTCTGGCCTAATCGTCCGACTATAATTGGCCCAGTTAGGCCTGCAAGTGTTTAGTGCTATAAATATGCTAAGCTGCTTCTGCAGAATTTCACAATGCGACCAAGCTGAGCCAAGTCACATACAGACTCAAATGACAGCAATAACAATTTATGCCAACTACCTTTTGTCAAGCAACCTTGTGAATCACGTCTCAAGAAAGACACAAGATGAGATTGCGATAACACGCGCATTAACACCAAGATTTAATTACCTGCACCAAAAACTGGGGTAATGATTTATATGCTTTCGCAATTTGTCGGGCGAAGTTCTAGTTTGCTTAATCAGTGAATTATATGGTCAATAAAGGTTTATTTGAGAATTAAGTTTATAAATAATTTTGAACGTGTAAACAAAGCGGAAATAAATTAAAAACCAAAGCCAAGCCCTACAGAGCGACCGCGATTATCACTGCGAGGCCGCACCGGGCGTCTTGAACGCCTCGAATATTTCCTTCACCTTCGTGGCAGTGTCACGGTCACACTTCGATAGAATGAATTCAAACTCTGAGGTGTCTTTTCGAGCGACTGCCATTCGAGCTGCGTCTTCGTACAACCTGCGAATAAGATTATTTAATCATTGAGTTTTCTCGAATCCGAGCATTAAGTTCCGCTGAAGAGGACTTTAATTCGGTTACCCTGCTTGGACGTAGTACTTAATTTGTAAGGACTCCTTCACTTTTGGCAAATATTTTCTCGCTTCCGATACGTTCTTATACTGCAAGCAGACTTCCACAAAGTCCTGCAATTACCAGGAACGCGTGAAATTAAGCATGAATTATTTGTAGGAAGTTTAGTAAAAAGTACCTCAAACCCGCCTGACATTTTCTTGGTCTTTGAAAGGCTTTCCAGTTCGTGCCAGTCACGCAGCTCCGCCAGCGTTGCCAGTCGAATCATCCAAAACCTTCGGCAGCAAACTCAGCATTAGTAAATTGCAGCAGCAGTAATGCTCAAATGCAGACTTACATTCTGTCAGAAACTTTGTATTCCTGACGCAGCTTCTCTGCCATTTTTACTTCCTTGAGTATCAGCAAAGTCTTGATCGTGTCTCGTAGGGACAAATTAACAAACGTGTTGTTGTACTTCTGTTCCAGCGATAACTGATGTTTCAGCAATTTGTTTTGCTCCTCGCACAGGCTTGCTGCGAAGTCGTTCTTTCCTTTCAGATACAATTGCTGAGCTTGCTGGAGTGACGTCATTTTGGTCTCGATCCTCTGGAACAGGAAACACAACCAGGCGTTAGCATTACTGCAGGCAGAACCTTGTCAAAACAAGAAGTATAGGCTTGGACTTACCGTTTCCTTGAAGCTTTCACGGATTGACAAGATTGCTTGTGCAGCGTAATCGTCCTCAGTTTCATAAATGTTTCGAACTGCGTCGGGGCAGAAGATTTCGCAATATTTGATGTACATTGCTTGCGCGACCGGATAGTTTCGGACTAGCAACTGTAAACAATGAGTACGGCAATGGAAATTATCAGGAAATGCTCTCATAATTATATGAGCTCGATGGTTACTTGAAACTGAGACGCAGGCATCGTGTCACGTAGTTTGATTAGGACGTCGTAAATCAATTCCGGATTTCCAGTTTCTACCGCCTTGTGCAATGCAGTTTTGGTGTCTCCCAGTTTAAGGAACAAAGGCACTTTAACGCTTCCACGTACTTCGTAATGAGCTAACTGGGACAAACAAAAGCATGCTCATTCTTAATTGGCCTTAATCTAAAGTAAAAGTTAGTCAGCCTATTAATTACGCTCAAAGCCAGCTTCTTCCGACCAGCATCCAACGCTTTATTGGCAATCTCACTGTAGCTTATCGAAGGGTCCGACTTCAACTTCGAGTGTATTTCAGCTGCTAGCTTGTCTTCGTCAATATTCATCTGACCAACCTTCAATCAAGCCAGTAACCAGCGTGAATATTAACAAAACTCAATCATGGCATTTACAGTCGGTTATGACATTACTTTGTAGCAGGCCCAGCGCGACAGAATTCTTGACTTGCCCTGGGAATCGCGCAACTTCAGGAACTCTGCAATTTTTGTTGCAAGCGAGTACTGACGGCGATAAATCAGGCGATCGATGAGGACACTTATTGACATGTGCTCCAATCTAGCGTTATTAAATGCAATTAATTCGAGGGACAAGTCATAGGTAAGGTAGAAAGCTGCACTCGGCACTGAACTGTGTAAAGGTGAGTGGCATTGCGACACGATACTCCTTCACTGCGTTTAGGATTCTGAGCATTAGGCACATGTGAACATACGGCTCCGGGTTATATTTGGTAAGGAATGATTTCCCAAATTGCGCTGCCTACAATAAAAGATGGAAACGTGGCTAATTAATTTTTTATCCGAGGTTCGTATGTCGTGAGAGAACAAAATGGTACAACCTTCATCAGCAGTTTTTGATGGGAAGGTTCAAACTCATATCCGGCTGTCTCAATGCATTGTTGAACCGCTTCTTCAATGTTATCAATGCACTTCATGTAATCATCAGCTTTATGGCTCTTCTGAGAAAATTCCTTGGATGCTTCCAACAACCAGGAACCTGCCGCCACACTTCCAATGCCAAATATCAATTTCGTGTTTTCTGGAACCTGGAATGAAGGGATGCGTAATCCATATCCTTAAGCAAGACTAGGATGGTATCGTCGATGCTGCGTAATTAGTTTACAAACCTTTTGAATGATGTCGTGAGAATAATTGGACACAACTCGTAAAGAGTCAATTTCGGGAATCAAGTAAAACGCACAGTCCATTGGAAACGTAAGCTGATTTCCTCCCTTGCTTATGAGTAAAATTGTGGGAACGCCTTCCCAACTCATTGCGATAGCTTCTGTTCCGCACCTAAAACAAGATAGGGCGTCGTTATCAGTAAAAGAGTTAAAATCCGCTTTAAGGGGTCGAAGGAATTAAAATTTCTCATACCACACAAGTTGCTTAGGTCGATTAGGGTTTGATGTTTGAATTTCGCAGTACTTTCTCCTAAAATCCGACGATCCCATCCACATCATCCCAGAATCAGTGTACACTGCTGCGTGTTCCCCGTTCAGGGAGATAGCAATACAGATGACCAGAGGCAGGACAGTTGGAACTTGATAGTCTTGACTCTTGTAGGCTGCAAATAACTTATCGACTGTTGTTAACACTTCACATTGACTCATATCTGTGGTGTAAAGAACAGAATCTTTGGAGACAATCACTGAAGTCTGCCTGTTAACATTTCGCACGGCCCAAGCACTAAATGGCCCACCGCCTGGCACTCGAGCGTAGCATTTTGTTGTAGAGTACTTGTAATTATTTAAGATTATGAAATTCTCCTTCGTCGTTAAAAAGACAATGCCAGTTCCATTTGTACTCGGAAATATCTCTGCTTCATACGCCTTTTCCTTCGGTCCCTAAATGACAGTGAGAGTAAATTGTAAGAAACCATTCGGAAGAACATTTGCAACTTCTCACATATTCGGCAAGACAATGGAATGTGTCAGTTAAAATTCCAAAAATCGAGTAAACTAGAACATTTCCATCTTCTTGAACACAGAGCAAATCTTCCGACGATGACCAGCCCATTTTGACTAAGACTCCAGAATCCCACTGCAAGCACATTGTTATTATGAACTGATGACTTTCAATTGTGGCATGCGAAAGCAGCTCCTACCTTCATTGACGCCAGCGCGGCGCCCGAGGGCGAGTAGATTGAAATAATCGGCTTCGCCGGCACGTTCGGAGTCACACGCGTAAACTTCTTGTCATCTTTGATGATTGCTAAGAGACCGCCGTAGGACCCACCAACAAGTGCAAAGTCGTCCAGATTAACTACAACGGCTGCCGTAGACCAGCCCATCGTGTACAGCTCAGTCTTTCGGAAGTACTGGTTCTGGCCAATTTCATGCCAGTCAGCTGTGATATGGACACTCATCCCTGTAACAAGAATTTCGCACGGTTAAGAACCGAATCTAGCCAAATCATAAGCACAGTAACGTGACGAACTAAACGTACTGAATAGTGAGCTGGCTGATGGCTGATCGACAAGCGGCTAGTTGCTGGATAGGAATGTATTATTAGAAACTGCAATTGCACAATAACTTATCATCATAAATGCTAACTTTACTTTTAACAAGCAAGTGTTAAATCACATGTCAGGACACCAATTCTGAAGGGAGGATTTTATTCAATAAATCAACAAATTCAACTTTGGCAGACTCATGCACAGTTGGCCACTGTTTCTCATCTTTTGGGATTCAGTCATTCTCAAATCTTCCGATGATTATTTTGTAGTAAAGAGAAAACTTATTAACTTCCCGATTTTAAGCGAAGATACAATATTCAATAGCTGCTTGGATCTTTGCCATAAAATTATGATTACCACAACCAGTTAACGGAATTCCTACATCGCATTTCGCAATTTGTGCTCGATTTACGACAGATGCCTTTGTGCCGCTAACAAAAAGCAAAGCTCGCTCATGAAACCTCTTGCATGCACTTGCCATTTTCCACGACTAGCTGCGGCTATCACCGAAGAATTCTTGTCAAGAAAGTCAAGATGATGGAAGATGCGATGCGATTCCAGAATCTGTTCTGTTGGCAACGCTTTTGGTTGAGATCACGACAGTTGTAGACAAACGACGGATGAACGAATGTCACTTTGGTCTTCGAGACATGGCCAACGATCTACGAATTTTCGTTAGTCTGCATTTTCTGCTCGGAGTGTCAAGACCTGCTGCCATCATTTCTCCTCACGCGATCGTTTTCATTTTCAAAGTTTTCTTCTCTCCTGTGTACTGTGATTTTAACTAATTTCTTCAGCTCCGGAACCAAATAGTGTTGTTGTATCATTAAAAGCTGTCATCATGCGCGAAATCGTTCATATTCAGGCTGGTCAATGCGGAAACCAAATTGGTGCCAAGGTAAGTCATCAGCCATCTTGAATTGGGTTGGGTCCTTTCTCAAATTTCGTTCAAGTTCGCTCTCCTAATTAACAATTTGCTTAGTTCTGGGAAGTCATTTCTGACGAACATGGCATCGATCCAACTGGAACTTATCGTGGCGACTCCGATCTTCAGCTGGAGCGTATCAACGTTTACTACAATGAAGCTACAGGTAAGATAACTTCGCGACATATAAACTTATGATTTTCCTTCGGATTTTCGCAAACGCAAATGTCTTCCAGGTGGAAAGTATGTTCCACGTGCCATCTTGATCGACTTGGAGCCAGGAACCATGGACTCTGTCAGATCTGGCCCGTTTGGACAACTCTTTCGTCCTGACAACTTCGTCTTCGGTCAAAGTGGAGCTGGAAACAACTGGGCCAAAGGACATTACACCGAAGGAGCAGAACTCGTCGACTCTGTCCTGGATGTTGTGCGAAAGGAGGCCGAAAGCTGTGACTGTCTTCAAGGATTCCAGCTCACTCACTCGCTGGGAGGAGGTACTGGATCGGGGCTTGGAACCTTGTTGATTTCAAAGATCCGTGAAGAATATCCTGACCGTATTATGTGCACATTCAGCGTCGTGCCTTCGCCAAAGGTAAAGTTCACAAAGAACTGCATGTTTTTCGTCTCATGAAGATGAATCTAATCCCGCCGGATTCTTTGCAGGTATCGGATACCGTCGTGGAACCATACAACTGCACACTCTCCGTTCATCAGCTGGTCGAAAACACGGACGAGACGTATTGCATTGACAACGAGGCTCTGTATGACATTTGCTTCCGAACTCTCAAGCTGACAACTCCAACATACGGCGATCTGAACCATCTGGTCTCAGCGACCATGTCTGGAGTCACGACTTGTCTCCGATTCCCTGGCCAGTTGAATGCTGATTTGAGAAAGCTTGCCGTCAACATGGTTCCATTCCCACGACTTCACTTCTTCATGCCCGGATTCGCTCCTCTGACATCGCGCGGAAGCCAACAGTACCGTGCCCTCACTGTTCCAGAACTGACCCAGCAGATGTTCGACGCCAAGAACATGATGGCTGCCTGCGACCCAAGACACGGGCGCTACTTGACCGTCGCAGCCATCTTCCGTGGTCGTCTCTCCATGAAGGAGGTCGACGAGCAGATGCTCAATGTGCAGAACAAAAACTCCAGCTACTTCGTCGAGTGGATTCCAAACAACGTCAAGACAGCCGTCTGTGACATTCCACCACGCGGACTCAAAATGTCCGCCACCTTCATCGGAAACTCAACGGCCATCCAGGAACTCTTCAAGCGCGTTTCGGAGCAGTTCACCGCCATGTTCCGTCGCAAGGCTTTCCTGCATTGGTACACTGGCGAAGGCATGGACGAGATGGAGTTCACCGAAGCCGAGTCCAACATGAACGACCTGGTCTCGGAGTACCAGCAGTACCAAGACGCAACAGCGGAAGAAGAAGGCGAGTTTGAGGAGGAAGAGGGAGAAGGTGAAGACGCCTAAATAAACTATTAAATTAACGCATAAAATTGTCCTAAATTCCAATCAAACTCAAAAATTATGCCAACTCATGTAAAGTGAACAGTAATCTTAAGTCATTGTCTACATGAACATCTTAAACCTGTATACTTTGTTGTAAACACCTACCTGTGTGTTAACTGAAATAATATTTTAATCATATTTTCGTCAGTTTTTTTCTTGCTGTTATTATTTGGCGTCTTGAGAAATTAGTGTAGTATTCATTATCATTATTTTTGATTGCTCCAATCCAAATCCTTGAAATCTAATCATTCATTTTCCCACATAAGGTGAATCAGTCACCGAGTTTCACATTACAAACACACAGCAACGATCGTGAATGAAAGCTGAAATTCAATCAAGACGACGGCAGTGACAGCGACGGAGACGTGGACATGAAAGCAAATCTAGAAAGTCTAGGGTCTAGAGCTGGAGTCCTTATTGACTGATTAAGTGCTGTGTAGAAGACGTGAAAGTGTCATTCATTGCCATTCATTTCGTATTGCACGTCGGTCTGCGTAAAGTCTGACATTTACTAGTGTCAACAGCGAACATGAGCAAAAGGGCATGTTGCGCGCTGCACGCTGGAAATTCATTGAATACTAATCAATTTCATTTAATTTTGGAATATCTGGAACAATATCATAATTTATAAGTTTCATCAAATTCGATGTAATCAATGCATTTTAAACCAAGGCGAATGGTGTATTGGAATTTAGAGGACTTTTATCCAAAGATAATTGTTCCCGGACAATTGTTTCCAGAAAAGGTTCAAGCACAAAATTAATAACTATACTATCCAGAAGCCTATCCAGAAGCGACAGGTTCCACCCAAAGTTAAGAATTCGGTTGTGATTGACTTAAAGTCTGATTGTTTTCTAAACGTCACAATTGATTGATATGTCCGGAGTAACAGAATACATATTTATTCAAATGCTGCATTACAGTGGCAAAATATTAATTACCAGCAAATGAACCAATTTCGTGCATTTCTTCAACTTGTGCCTGGTCGATTAGCAAATGTCTGCTCTTTAGCTAAATAGTGTAATCTAATCTTAACATATGAATGGCAAATCAAGCTAATAAGATCAGTTGTATGTTCAGAAAATTGTGGATGTTTTCCTGTCTCAGCCTTGTGAAGATGGACGGCTTGTTGCAGAAATGCATTACGTGTCGTATGATTTCATCTTTCTTGGTTGTTGACACCCCGAATGATGCAGCCCCTCTAATTTCAGTCTCCACAATCCGGTATACGTCGATTACATCTGCTGACGGAATGAAAAGACCTGCCTTATCTCTTTCGCTAATTAGCACAAAATCAGATCGTAGCTTCAAAACGTCCAAATTTTGAGAAGTAAGTGACAAAAGGCAGGAGGAGCACTCCAATTTTCTGCCGGCTGCCCGACCCACAAAGCCGGAAATGTAAACAATTATATTGCTCACGAATAATGAAAGAGAATCCGCTGAGGGCAAATCTGGCGGTATCCGGGCGATTCGCGTTATTACTCGACTTGTAATAGTACATAGAGGGAGAAGTAAAGTAAGTAACAACGATGCTTACTAGGAATTTGTTGCACGTTATCTCACTACTCGCCTACGTATCTTCATCCACTTCTTCGCTGGTAAATAAACAGATGTATTCTAGTATTCTAGTAGACAAAGTCGCCAACATTAAACAATTCGTGTTATCAGATAGGTTCCAACTGGCACTGGAGAAGAACAAGGAGAAGAGCAGCACTTTATCCCTGGAGAACCGTTCAACCCAACCGACTATGAAAATGCAGAGATACTGCTGAATGCTGCCATGAGAGGTAAGTCATGTGTGAAGGTGTATAGCTAAGGTCGCAATCGAGGACCTACGCTATAATAATGTACCTGCTATTAATATAACTACTACCGCGCTAAAGGACTCCTTCGTATGGAGGTCGCTGAGGACCCATGGAACGAAGATGATATCACGTTCAACGAAGAGGATGAGATGGATGATGTAAAGAAGGTAATAACACTATCAAAACCTGTCAAACCGTGGCCCAAAGGTGTCGTGCCATACATTATAGGCAATAGATTTTGTAAGTACATACTCTTTATCACCAGACTACACTGAGAAGACCGCTGTGCTCTATCATTACAAGGTATTTCTCCTTTACAGCGGAAAGTGAAATTGCTGCCATCACCCAGGCTACGAAGAACCTGCAGAGAGGAACCTGCATCAGATTCCGTTCACGGAAAAAACAAAAAGCGTATTTACAAATAACTAAGCTGGACAGAAAAGGGTTTAAGTGTCATTGTGACCTTGGGTATCAAGGCAGCTGAACAACAATGGAGCTGACATCGGATTGCTTAAATACTTCACCACAAAGAGAAAAGTGGGGAACAGTTGAACACGAACTCATGCACGGGTTGGGCTCTTACCATACTCATCAAAGGGAAGACCGTGACAAATACGTGAATCTTGATTGGGCTAAAATCAAGAAAGATGACGTACCGGAGAGTAATTATTACAAGGTTATTGGCGTTTACGCGAACGATGCCAAGAGCAGTCAATTCGATTTCAAATCGTTGATGATGTACCCCGAGAATGACGGGTTAACGGCGAACAAAAAAAATAGCGCTAAAGCTAAGCTGATGGGGCAAAGGAAGGAAGCCTCGACGGTAATTTCGCCCCAAAATATACTACTGCATCTCTTTTTACCATGTGATGATGATCATGGGTCTCTGCCTTTTTTCAGATCGATTACGATGCCATTAAGAAATTTTATAGTAGCGAGTGCACGACACCACGGGCACTTGACCAGTTGGACAACGATGAGGAATGTACTGATAAAGACGAAATTAACTGTCAGCATTATACCAACTGTACACTGCCATACGTTGCTGTCAATTGCAAGAAATCTTGTGGGGAATGTGGTGGTAAGTCTAAGTCTACTTGGCCATGTGATGCTATGGTTCGAAGTTCTAAAGCATATTCTGTATACGTACACATATTGTTTTTCAGTTTGCCGCAATTTCAATGAGAATTGTGATGCATGGGCTATGAAAGCTGGCTATTGTCACAAATACTATGAGTACATGCAAGAGTATTGTCCTCATGCATGTGCATTTTGTTAAAGTGATCGATCAGCTGTGGCGTGGCGGAATTGATTTCAGGTATTGTCAACCGGATTCCCTCGTGTACACCGTACACGATTGTTCTTCACTTCTTTCTTTACTTGAAATTCTAATTTTTTACTTATAAATTGATTGATTTCATTTTTGTCTTCGATAATAAATATTTACCACAGCATAACCAGTGTTAATGAGTTAAACTTCTCATTAAGAAACAAATTTTTCTCTTCTTGCTACTTATGATTCCCAGTCGATCTCCGTAATTTTATACTTTGCTTGATTACGAACGTCTGTCAGCGCTTGACACAAGCAAATTCGGTTGGATTGGACCAAAGGGGGTTCATTCAAATTTTCTAAGTCCCAGAAAAACGGAAGTCTTATTTTTGCCTGAAACGTCCAAAAAAGTTGTTTTCGGGTCGATTTGAGATAACAAATTTCTCCATGTTAATAGCATTACGACCTAACCTAACCTAATTTCACTTTACTGGTTTTCATTTTAAGGCGACATTTTAAAAGTATTCTGGGGTATAAGTTAGGTTAGGTTAGGTCGTGATTTTCATGATCCGTCTAATGCTATTAATATGGGGAAATTTGTTGTCTCAAATCGACCCGAAAACTACTTTTTTACACGTTTCAGGCGAAAATAAGACTTTCATTTAACCAGGACCATCATAGGGAAGAAGGCTTGAACGGGGTCACGCCCAAACTACCATCAACTCACAACTAAGCCTACTAGGTGCTAGTACCACCAGTAAAGTCAAAAAAGCCAATGCCAGCCACAGAATCATTCACAAAGTAAAGTTTAGGCTTCACAAAGTTGTGGGGAAGGAGTCAGGAAAAGGTGTAATGAGACATGCTTGGAAACTTTTGCGGGCTAAGGGCTACAAAGGAGTCAGGCAGGCCCTTCTAGATTCCAAGAATCAGTAGGCTAGCCCAGTAATGTACAGTTATGGTTTCGTCCACATTTACACAAACGACAAAATTTCAGGCCCAAAATAAAAAAGGAACCTTACTTATTCGACACGGTTTAAATAATTCTCATTTATCAGCAAGTGCTCATTTGAACCGTAGTTTAATCACTCAGTGGTCAGTGAGATACATGAAGAGTGCGGATTTGCAAGCATCGGCGAACATGACATGGGTTACTCAGAGAGTGAACCACTCCAGAATTTGCATTGCAGGTTAGATTGGGGATTAATTATTTAACTACGAAACACTGTCGGAAGAATGGCTGACGCAAGACAGAATGAGAAGACATTAGCCTGCTGGTGGACTCAAGACTTGCCAGCATTTGAAATTTTTAGGTAGTGGTGTGATTCAGTTAATAATTAAGGAATTTTTCACATCATCCTTGTGTTGGAATCCAGTTAATGTTACCAAGATAAGCACACAGTCCGAATTTCCGGATCCATGCAATTGTGTCAGACAAGTTTACGTACCGTTGTCATTGCAGATTGTAGTAGCGCACAAGAAAATCAAATAAATTCAATGGAACGCGTAATCTAGCACAAGTTTTAATGGAGATCTGGATTATTGAGCCCTCGTGCCTGAATTCCATAAATTTGCATTTGCAGACAATCGGTTGTTCTGACATAACTGGGATGCATGCTTAGTTTACATAGACGCGATTCCGAAAAGAAAGAGCAGCATTGACAAAGTGGCCTGAATTTTACATGTCAGCATTGTCAGTTTGTTATTCCCGACCTGATAAAAATCAGCTGTTTACTGTTGCCAATTTCAGGAGACCCAGATTCTCCTTTTCTCGAAAGCCCGCTCATGAAGCGCTCTAGCAATAAAAACAAAGCCCCATTCCATAGTGCTAGTCTCTGTGACTAAGTCGGAATTATTTCCCTTGAGGGTCATGATGGCAACGATCCGCTTAATTTTTTGTGGTCTTGCCATTGTTGCAGTCACGTTGGTTGTCGGAAGACATATTGAAGTAAGTGCACATACTTCCACTTTAATTATAGTAAAGGTTTCTTCTGTATTTTCTGTAGCCGACTCGGGATGGGAATTTACCCGATGAGCCTCTGAACCCCTCACATTTCGAGGCAGCCGAGAAGTTAGGTTTGTGCCCGTTTCATTTCCGATTTTACGGGATCTGTTGAAGCCTTCCGTTTCCATAGTGAATGAAGCTGAGTTAAGGAAAGGAGGCCAGCGTCGACAGCCAAAGAGACCGGATGATATTCTTTGGAATGACCAGCCGCTGACGCCATCCAGTTGCTTCGACAACCCGCCCTGTTATCAGAAAGCAGATTGGAGTCAATGGCCAAATGCCCAGCTCATTTACTGGATCGATGATGGGTTCAGTAAGTTCATCAGTAACCCTCTCACTCCGCCTACGTATTACGTTTAACCAGCATGTTCTGTTGAAATACGCAGCAAACGACCAGAAAACTGCGATCGCGGCAGGTGCAGCGTTGATCAACGATAATACATGTGTTTGGGTCCGCTCGTGGCGCCCAGGAGACAATAAGAACTACTACGTCCGCATTTTTAAGAAGGAGTGCCCCTCAAACGACCCCAAATGCTTTGTATGCAATACGAGACTCGGTTTTGACACCTCCCTTCTCCCTTACGATCTGAACTTGAGCGAGGAGTGCTTCAACCCGAAAATAGGCGGTGGGCCAGGTACGATCGCCCACGAGTTCATGCACTCGCTTGGGTTTCCGCATGAAATGAGTCGATCGGACAGGGACAAATATCTCGAGATCAAATGGGCCGACATTGGGAAAGGTGAGACGTTTCGTTTAGTTAATAGTAGGGCGTCTTTCCGTATTATTCTATTTTGAGGTCTATTTCCTTAGATTGGTGGCCACAGTACAAAATTGTGACCGGTTACTATGGGAATAGTCCGGGGAACGCGGATTTCGACTACGAATCGATAATGGACTACTCCCGGTACGGATGGAACGGGAACAGACGGTTTGAGGAGATGCGCCCGAAAACCCCGTACCCTGACAAAGAGTGGAGAAACACAAAATTCCTGACTGATGTAAGAACCAGTTTCACAACTGTGTTTCAACTGTGGCTCCGGTCAAGTTGCCTAATTTTCATGTTTCATGCGCATTGCTAGGCTGACAAAACCGGTATCAACACCTACTACCGAACCGAGTGCCAAAAGGCGGGGCAGACGCGCGCAGCTGGAGGAAGCGGAGGAGCGCTTAGAAACTCGACCGAGTGCGAAAATTATGATGACTCTGAGTGTAAACGATTGGCAAGTGAGCACGACTACTGCACGAAGAAGGAGAAACTCATGCTTGTTTACTGCAAGAAGGAATGTGGGAAGTGCGGTAAGACATTCGTCCATATTTAGTAACCAGTTGTCACGTAATATGGATCTACGTAGAGCTCGGGTGCGTTGACGCGGACGAAAGGTGCGCCGACTGGATGGAAAAAGGCTACTGCGCAAAGTATCCCGATTACATGGAGCAATTTTGCGAGAAATCGTGTGCCACATGCGTCTAGTGGAAGTAGAGACTGGAAGTGAACTAACTTTTATTTATATTGATAACGTTGAATTAATAAACGCGTATTGTATTTGAACCGAAAACGCTTTCCCGATTATTCGCACAAAATATAATCAATCAACTGTTAGACCATTTTTTTGGGGGTGTAGGTAAGGTTAGGTTAGGGTTTGGGGGGAATATTTTTCCCCAGAAACAAAACAATAAATTTATTTCATTGACTTAATAGTATGACATGAATGTCAATCATATTTACATGTTATTGGAACTGAAACCCTAAAACCCAACATTTATGGGTAAAACCATTGAGTTCATCTCTTTATCATAATTTAAAATACCGTATCAAATTATGGCGGAGGGTATCGTATCTTCTGGGGGCTGGACAGTGACCGTCAAGGGTAGGAACTAAGCCCTGGCCGGAAACCCCCGACCTCTACTTCTCCCTCGAGAAAAAAATAACTTAATACTACAGTTAAAATAATTATTTTAGTGTATTTGTTATTTGTATAGGCCCCAGCCAATGGAATTGCATTAGTGGAGGTGTATAACCTAATATCAATTGTATTCCTATTAATTTTAAACAATCCTTTACTATCTCCCCAAAAGTCACAAAATTTGGAGAGCTCCGACCTCTTCTTTACTCTGAACTCTAAGTACAGTTTCTCATACAAACTCTTCTTGAAGTTCTTTATTAAATCGAAGTCAACTTTATTGGAATTGACGTTATATATAAACCTTCTATAGATTACGACTGAGCCCAGATGGACGACTGTGTTCACAAGAGACTTGCCCTCGTATCCATCCAGGCGCTCCTTTTTCTCCAGTTGGATTCCCATCCGATCAATGAGCCTCCAAACGTAATCCCACAACCGATTCGTGGAATTGCAGTAAATTAAATACCGCGATTTCGGGCGCAGTGCGCCGCAGTAGGCGCAGTTCCCGTTCGAATAGAGCCTCATCGCTTGAGCAACCACTGGCGTCAAGAGCACATCATGCCACAGGCGCCAAACAATAGCAAGCTCTGTGTTGGTGAGCCGCACGCCCTTCAATCTTTCCCATTTATTGCTCGAGTTTGAGCAATGACTCGCCCTCAGAGATTGAATTGAGAAAGAGAGAGAAATAAGCATTTCTGTAGCCGTTTTCGCGTGTGAGTGGCTGTCTCTCCCTCGAAATGGGATTCAGCACGCTAATCTGGCAGCTCTCCAGGAGGTCCAGCCGATCTCTGTATCCTTCTACTCTTGCCTTTAAATGCCCTATTTCAGCGCGCAAGACTCGTTTTTGTGGGGCTGGGATTTCAAGGTTACCCACATCCACTGTGAAAATCAAATTCTCAACATCATCGACCCTACGAACTCTGAGCGACTTCATTATTCGAAATTGATTTGAAAAGATAATTCTATTCTCCAGAGAGATGGACTTCTCATACCCTTCCGGGTAACCACTCAATTCAACTCTCATAGTTTACACCGCTTCTGCGACAGATTTGTAGAAGGGCGTGGGTGTAAGTGTGGAGAAAATGATGGAGTCGCAGCTTCTCTTCACTGTATCCAGGAAATACTCTGAAAAGGAAGGCCCAATCACTTTCTGTATCATTCTCATTCGAAAGGAGAGTGTCTGGACTCGAGGATGACGTACACCAAGTTCTCCAATCTCAGTTGGAGCAAACACAAATTGTTTCTTTATCCATTTCTTTCCACCCCAAATGTACTCTAGACAGAGCCGTTAGATTTCACTCAAGAAACTGACCGGGGGTTCGAGTACCTTCATTACGTACCAAAGTACAGGGAGTATGAAGGTGTTTAGAATCAATACCTTCGAGAACAGACCCGTTGCGTTTGATTTCTTGTAATGTTCTAGTTTCGTTTTGAACTTGGTCACCAATATTGACCAATTCGCATTGTAATTATCTCCGAAGTAAAGACCAAGGATTTTAGTCCCTTCGACTACCTTGACTCTCGATCTTATGTCTTGGCTCCGCCAAGTGCCGAGAGGACACACATCACACTTGGAAATTTTTACACGACCCCCTGAGAATCGTCCAAATGTAGCCAATTTGTCAATCGTTCAATTTATCAATCTTTCCATTTACCCGTCTTTCAATTCGTCCGTCTTTCAATTTGCCGAAATGTCAACTTTTTACTTTTCGAACAGTAACTTTGGCGGAAGAACGAGGTTCCGATTTCAGTCAAACCTAAGGGTAAGGTGCATTTTTTTGTCAACCACTAACCCAAGTTCGCATTTTTAACCTCCAAACCTTCAACTACAAAACCTCAAAAACAATATGCCTTTCTTCTTTCTCCAATAACAATCCGGAGTTTGGCAGTTTTAGAAATTTATCTCTTATTCAACTTTTCAATTTAACAATTTGTCACTTATTAGCACATCGTAATGCATTCGCAATTCTCTGTCTGTCTGTGTGTCACGGTTTATTTTTTAAACACAATTGGACACTGCTTCATGAATTCAGATGAAAAGGTGTTGAACGCGGGGCGTATCGCTGCTCAATAGATGCGAGCGGTGACAGCACTTACG